>CALYLW010001767.1:23-94885 GCA_944989445.1 Ampullaceana balthica
TTCCTGATCGGTGCGCATTATATTAAACATGTTTTACGACACAACTACAATTGTATATTTTTGGATTGTCTTGCGCTGCGTATTATAATGAACATTCTTTTAGTTACTTCTGGTACATAAAGGATTTATAGTCAAAAACTTGTTTTTTTTACGTTTGAAAAAAAAATTATTTTAAAAATTAAAGCTAAGTTTTGAAGATCAGATCTTCAATGTAATCATATCGGAACAGCATGGACATTTATCACTATAATGTAAAAGCAGTCACCATTATATTAAAATTAGCAATTGGTTTGACCGAGTGCACTTGTTTTTTATATTCAACTTACCATCTAAATGTGAAGATGTTGAGTGTACCGCTCAAATATAGGAACTCAACCAAATGCAAATCCCCAAGTAATCCACACGTCATAGATATCCGCATTTCCCCAAACTCCTTAAGGTCTTTACGATCAATTTTTAATTTTTTCTTGGCTTCAAAAAATATAATCGGCTTTTAAGATTAAAATCAATAACAGTTATTGATTTTTTAAAGAATGGAACATATTTGCTTAAATTGTACACTCTGATTTTAAAAAGGCAAACAAAAAAATTGTACTTTATGTTAACAAATGCAACATTTTTTTAAGAAATGGTTTGTAAAAAATAGTTTCATCCTTTAATTCATATATATCCCTACATCAAACTCACTTTTCTTTCTCTACATCTCTCTCTCTCTCTCTCGCTCTCTCTCTCTCTCTCTCTCTCTCTCTCTCTCTCTCTCTCTCTCTCTCTCTTTCTCCCTCTAAACTCTCCCTCTTGATGGCTACTCTCGTTCTTTCTCGATCTCTCTTCCGCTCTCTCCTCCCTTCTCTTTTCTCTCTTCTCTCTCTCTCTCTCTCTTTCTCTCTGTTCATCTTTCTCTCTCTCTCTCTCTCTCTCTACTCCCCGGTCTCTCCCACTCTTTCTCACACATAAAACATTATCTCTTTCTATGTCGAACTCTCTATCTCTATCTATCTATTGCTCTCTCTCTCTCTCTCTCGATTTCTCTACTTCAACTTAGTTTATATAAACATTAAATTCCAAAGTTTATTGGAGTTTCTCGATTTCTCTACTTCAACTTAGTTTATATAAACATTAAATTCCAAAGTTTATTGGAGTTTAATCTGAGCAGACGATTCTAATCAAAGTAATGTGTTGAGTAACTGAACCTTTTGCTTTAATATTGTATCACATGTCGCGTTTATGGATTTGTAGTCGAATACTTGTTTCTTTAATATTGTATCACATGTCGCGTTTATGGATTTGTAGTCGAATACTTGTTTCTTTAATATTGTATCACATGTCGCGTTTATGGATTTGTAATCGAATACTTGTTTCTTTAATATTGTATCACATGTCGCGTTTATGGAATTGTAATCGAATACTTGTTTCTTTAATATTGTATCACATGTCGCGTTTATGGAATTGTAATCGAATACTTGTTTCTTTAATATTGTATCACATGTCGCGTTTATGGAATTGTAATCGAATACTTGTTTCTTTAATATTGTATCACATGTCGCGTTTATGGAATTGTAATCGAATACTTGTTTCTTTAATATTGTATCACATGTCGCGTTTATGGAATTTGTAATCGAATACTTGTTTCTTTAATATTGTATCACATGTCGCGTTTATGGAATTGTAATCGAATACTTGTTTCTTTAATATTGTATCAGATATCGCGTTTATGGAATTGTAATCGAATACTTGTTTCTTTAATATTGTATCAGATATCGCGTTTATGGAATTGTAATCGAATACTTGTTTCTTTAATATTGTATCAGATATCGCGTTTATGGAATTGTAATCGAATACTTGTTTCTTTAATATTGTATCAGATATCGCGTTTATGGAATTGTAATCGAATACTTGTTTCTTTAATATTGTATCAGATATCGCGTTTATGGAATTGTAATCGAATACTTGTTTCTTTAATATTGTATCAGATATCGCGTTTATGGAATTGTAATCGAATACTTGTTTCTTTAATATTGTATCAGATATCGCGTTTATGGAATTGTAATCGAATACTTGTTTCTTTAATATTGTATCAGATATCGCGTTTATGGAATTGTAATCGAATACTTGTTTCTTTAATATTGTATCAGATATCGCGTTTATGGAATTGTAATCGAATACTTGTTTCTTTAATATTGTATCACATGTCGCGTTTATGGATTTGTAGTCGAATACTTGTTTCTTTAATATTGTATCACATGTCGCGTTTATGGATTTGTAGTCGAATACTTGTTTCTTTAATATTGTATCACATGTCGCGTTTATGGAATTGTAATCGAATACTTGTTTCTTTAATATTGTATCACATGTCGCGTTTATGGAATTGTAATCGAATACTTGTTTCTTTAATATTGTATCACATGTCGCGTTTATGGATTTGTAATCGAATACTTGTTTCTTTAATATTGTATCACATGTCGCGTTTATGGATTTGTAATCGAATACTTGTTTCTTTAATATTGTATCACATGTCGCGTTTATGGAATTGTAATCGAATACTTGTTTCTTTAATATTGTATCACATGTCGCGTTTATGGATTTGTAGTCGAATACTTAGCAGCAAGGGTGTCCAAATTCCGTCCCGTGGGCCAAAATCGGCCCGCGATGCAATTTTAAATGACCGGCGGCCTCATCTGAAATAATTAATTGACTGACGTATTATTTCTGTAACGACATTATAAGAAATGTCGAAATGTTGTACTGTTTTGAGTGCGTCAAATGATGATGAAAATCGATGACGTTATATTTTTTAACAACGTGGCAATAGATTTTTAAAAACATTATGAAGTTATGTGCTGTTAAGTGTACGAAATTCTTTGACCACCTACGGTAAAAATCGATGACGTAATTATTTTTTCACCGACTCGGCTTATTTTCAAGAATTGGTCAGGAAAATGATAATTCCTAAAAGGCAAGTTATAAGGTGGCAACACTCATAGCGAAGCTCAGCAAATCATTTACTGGTGGCGAGTTTGTAAATGGATGCATGCGAAAAATTGTTGAAAATATTTGTCCCGAGAAAAAGCGGTAGTTTGCCAATGTTTGCCTGTCACGCAACTCTGTTGCTCACAGAAGTGAAGAAATATCATCCGTCATTAACAGACAGAAGCAAAAGCAGAAAAAAATGAATTTTTTCGATGGCAAGTGATGAAAGCCATGATGCATCTGACAATGCCCAACTTTTTTTTTGAGGCGTTAACGATGACATGTGTGTGAGTGAAGAATTACTTGACCTTCAGGGTCTAAAAGACCAAACAAGAAGAAACGTTTTATTTACTTCCATTTGTTCTGCTGTCAATGACATGAAACTACCATGGAAAAAATATCTGGAATTATTACCGATGGTGCTACTGCCATGTTGGTGAGTATAGTGGACTAGTAACACTTGTCTGTATCAAAGTTAGCGAAGAGGGTGGCAAAGCTTTTAAACTACACTGTATCATTCACCAACAAGTTCTATGTGCCAAACATCTTAGATGTGATCATGTCATTAAGCCAGTAATAAAAGCTATAAACTCGATTCGCTCTAAAACCTTGTTTCACCGTCAGTTTCAGCAGTTTCTTCTTGACATCCAAGGAGATTACGGAGATGTTGTATATCACAATGAAGTAAAATGGCTAAGTCAAGGGACAGCACTTCAACGATTCTACGCACTTTAAAAAGAAATTGGGCAATTCATGGAAGATAAAGTATCCAGAACTATCGGATACTTTTTTGCTTGGATATTTTGCATTTTTAGTTGATATGCCAAGACATCTAAACGTTTTTTAAAAAATCTACAAGGACACAATGCAGTGGTAACCCAATTATATTCACACATCAAGGCCTTTGGGAACAAGCTGAAACTTTTTCAAAGGCAACATTCTCAGATGCAGCCGAATACCACACATTTCCCCTCATTACAGAAAATCCTGACAAGTTTTCCAAAAAGAAGTTTAATGAGCTAATGCAAAGGTATGTTGCAGATATCCCATAACTGACTGATGAATTTCAAAGACGCTTTCAGGACTTTGCAACTATTGAAAAGGAAATCATTTTTTTTCTACATCTTTCTTTGTTGATCCCGATGAAGCTGCAGGCAATCTGCAGCTGGAACTCATTGAGTTGCAATGTGATGCTGAATGTCACAGCAGACAACAACAGCTTTCTCTTGTTGAATTTTACCGTCAGCTGGATATAGGAAGGTTCCAAGAGATTCAAACATTTGCTATGAAAATGCTCCGCTTTTTTGCTTGACAAAACTTGTGTGAGCAGACATTTTTTAGTTATGAATTTTAAAAAGAACAATGTGAGGAGGAGAATAAGCGACTCTCACCTGCGTGACATCATAGGTATCAAAACCAGTGGCATTCAACCTGACCTCAAATATTTACTGCAGTCAAGCTCTCAGTTTCCCCCATGATGCATCACATAAACATTTATCCCATAAAAACTTCTCAGCCCATGTCATTTTTTAAATATTTTACTCCGGCCCTCGAATATCTCTACTTCAAGGAATATGGCCCGCCATGCAAAAAGTTTGGACGCGCCTGCTTTACGGGAAGCGTCAATCAAAGTGATTTTGACGTAATTGCTTAATATGTCTAATCTATGTGTAAACCGTGCGAAAAATTAAACTACACTTAAATTAAATGACGCCGATGCCTACTAAAAGTTAGAAGCTCTCAAACTTGGAGGCACGGCTAAAGTAATGTACGACCCTATTCACAGTGGCAGAGTGAAAAATGAATCTTATTTGCATATATTATTCTTAAAAGTTTTATTTTTTATCTTTAAATACAGAAAAAAACATAGAAAATATGCTTTGTCATTTCTCCTACATGAAAAGGTCATATCTTGGAAGCTACGTAATGTTACTGTTTTTAGACAAGGATTTTGTATTTTTTAAAAATCGTTTTTCAAGATTCAATTTCGAAATAACAATAATTTTTGCAACTTTTTGTGGTATTTTTTTTTAAAGTTGTAAAACAAGTTTTTGTCTTGGTCAAGTCCTCTAATGTGTTGCAAATTAACGTCAAAATAACGTCAAATTAACGTCAAAATAACGTCAAATTAACGTCAAAATAACGTCAAATTAACGTCAAAATAACGTCAAAATAACGTCAAAATAACGTCAAATTAACAAATTTATGTTGGTGTAATTCTGTACAGGATACCCGGATATGTGAACAAAAAAAATAGAAAAGAAAAGTTATTAAATTGTTCCTTCTGAATGTCCGGATGTTCTATTTATACATTTTCGCCATAAAACCGAAAGCCCCATTACAGTTATTAAGATATTTTGGACACGTAGATAAATTGGCTTATTCTCCTGGCCGACACATGTGACACAGAGTTGGCATTGAGTACTGAGTGCTTACATACTGCGGCATAATAAAGTCACCGCGTATTAAGATTTTCTTGCCTTCGGTTCTTCTAAAAAAACGTTAAAACATCAGACGTTGGAAACAAAAGTACATCAGAGCAGAGGCGTCACTTGGGGTTGGTGTCACCCCTTGCGGTAGCTCATGGTGCCAACCCCTCACGACTCACCCCATAGACCTCCTCCGACTCTGCCAAGTGCCTAACAACGGGAACATCCAGAGTTTTACACATTGGTGTCACCCCTTGTGATGGTGTCATCCGGTGCGGTCCGCACCCCTTAGTGACGCCTTTGCATCAGCGGACGCCGTTAAGCAGGATTCCCTTCCAGGCGATGTTCTGTGTTGACGACTTGCCGCACTTGTATGGCCTGTGTGTGTGTGTGAGTGTGCGTGCGCGTGCGTGCGTGTGTGTGAGAGAGAGAGTGTGTGTGTGTGTGTATGTGTGTGTGTGAGCGGAGATGACGCGTAACGTCATCACACGCCTGGCCGAGCATTATCAGCGTCATCACTTTCTCATCTAGTCCGGTCTAATGTTCGAATCCAGCGGTTCCCAAAATGTTGGCGATAGCGGTTGGAGGACCCCTAAAGACCAAAAAAATTATTTTTGATCGCCCGTACTTTGTCGATGTACATATAATGGCTCTGGTATTTTTGAAAAGGGTTTTTATCCCTATTTCTGTCTGAGGGTTGTATTAGGTTATCTTTGAGTACTATTAGGTTATCTTTGTGTAATATTAGGTTATCTTTGTGTTGTATTAGGTTATCTTTGTGTAGTATTAGGTTATCTTTGTGTTGTATTAGGTTATCTTTGTGTTGTATTAGGTTATCTTTGTGTTGTATTAGGTTATCTTTGTGTAGTATTAGGTTATCTTTGTGTTGTATTAGGTTATCTTTGTGTAGTATTAGGTTATCTTTGTGTTGTATTAGGTTATCTTTGTGTAGTATTAGGTTATCTTTGTGTTGTATTAGGTTATCTTTGTGTTGTATTAGGTTATCTTTGTGTTGTACTAGGTTGTCTTTGTGTTGTATTAGGTTATCTTTGTGTTGTATTAGGTTATCTTTGTGTTGTACTAGGTTATCTTTGTGTTGTATTAGGTTATCTTTGTGTTGTACTAGGTTATCTTTGTGTTGTATTAGGTTATCCTTGTGTTGTATTACGTTATCTTTGTGTTGTATTAGGTTATCGTTGTGTAGTATTTCAAAGTTAGAAGTATAAGTAATTGCCGTATGTACTATTATTACAAAAATTGTTAACCGTACATTTGTCGTGAGTTTTAATGGGGATGTGTTCGTAATGCACTCAGATATAAAATACCAGTAAAATAAACCACATCATTGGACGAGGAGGTGGTGAGGGAGTTAAAAGTTGGTTAGCTTTAATCTCTTGTGGGGAGGGGGCGGGTAGGTAAACTCTCTCTCTCTCCATCTCCCCTCTCTCTCTCGCTCTATCTATCTTTCTCTCTCTCTCTCTCTCTCTCTCTGTCTCTCTTGCCCTCCCCCCTCTCTCCTCTCTCTCGGTATTTCTCAATGTCTTTGCACCTCTCTCTCCCTCTCCCTCTCTATGTCTCTATCTATCTCTCTCTCTCTCCTTCCCTCTCTCTCTTTCTCTCTCTCTCTCCTAGTGACCCCATGCTGGTGCAACCATCAGTGACGTGTCCATGACAATCGATTCCATCATAAAAAAACATGACGATCATGATTCAAACGGTTTAAAATCGATGCTGAAATAAATGTAGCCGATTATACAAGTATTCCGTCAACCATGTCAGAGATCTAAACATTATTTGCTCATCTTCAGTTACAAAACTATAGTAAGAAAAAGTTACGGTACTAATAGTGGGAACGTGTCTGGTTGCGGAATATATCAAGGTGTGGGAAAAGTTTAAATGATAAATGTAGCGTATGTGCACCGCAATGTCATTCATTATATGCTGGCCGTACTTACGATATGAATTTTTTAAATTGAATTAATTGATAATTATGTGTAATATTATTTTTTATGTACAGCCGCAGTTGCTTGCTGGGGTACTACTGCGCTATACAAAATTGTGTAATTATTATTATAGAAAAGTTAGTCGCCTAATACTAATAGCGGTTATAAATGTGGTTGCGTAGTTTGTCAAGCTATGGAAAATGTTACGTCGTGCTAACGTTTTGGCTCTCTGTACATGTCTAAACGTTAGAGAATATCATAAGGCCGTGCTTTTAGTTAAATTGCAATCTGGCGTGAATGTGTTTTAATTTTGGTTACGGTGTTATTTGTATAGTTGTGAATGTCTTTAAAAAGGTCGGTCTACATTATCAAAACTTTCAAGCAAAACTTGGTCTTACCACAACTTTCAAAATCATTGTACATGGCTAAAAATAAATTATGAGTTCGCCAAATAAAATAGTGCATGACGCAATCGTGGCGCAATTTCCTTGGTTAGTTAACAAATTTTGATCAAAATTTGTACGGAAAATTTGATGTGTGCACCGACATTAAATTGAGTTATGGTGTTTGTTTGGGGCGTATGTATCCAGAGAGTGTTATTTAAATTAAGTGATACTAGATGCTATCAGTGTCGTTGTGGAGGGTACTGAAGCGGGTGTTACGCCCCGGTTGGAACTTTGTTCACATATCATGAGGGACAGATAAGCTAACGCTGGAAATGGATTTTTAAAATTTATTTTTTATATATATTTTTTGCGCGGCGGGGGTAAACTATTTGGCGATCTTTGACGGCACTAACTTTAGAGACGTACTTTCTGATGAGAAGTGTCCTCTTGTGTCGTCACCCTTCACATTCATCGATGAACACCACATTGTTTTGAGGAGCACTTGGTAGTCTGAAAAAAAAGGGGAGGGGGGACTGGGTATTGAGTGGTCGGCACTGTCCCCAAAAACACAAATCCTGGCGAGACTTGGCTGACGGGAGGAACTCTCAATTTTATTCAAATACGAAGCTCAGACCAGTGATGGTCAAGCGATGACCAGTGAACACGTGAGACTGAAGATGAAACATATTCTCCCTTTCTCTGCGCGCTTGTAGGACCGCGACAATCTAATCCTTTGAGCAAATCTGGAATGAGGAAAGGACCCCCGAAAGAGCGCTGCTACAAATTAACAAACAAATATAATACTTATCATTTAATTTGTCAAAATTATAGAGATTATCCAGGCTAATGGATGGTTGTAAGATTATCCTAGCAACTTCCCACTCATCATCAGCAATGTCTTCAACACTGTGACAAAGTGTGTGTTTTTTAAAATTATTACGCAGCTGTTAGGCACAAAATGTGGGTGAGACTGCAATCAGGCTTATAGATTAGTAGATGGATAACATCTAAACAAGGTCTGAGTGAGCCTGAAGGACGCAACAAAAAAAAGCAATTGTTCTCTTTTGGCTCTCTTTAAATTTCACCGCAGCTAAGTTTTTATTATAATATTTCTTTATATTTGTTTTATTTGTGTACTATTTGTTCGTTGAAGAAGGCACTTTGCCGAAAAGTCCGCTGTTTTGTTACGTCCTGTCAGGCTCTACCCATACCCTGTTTACATGTTAGCCATCTGCTAAGCTGTTACACACCCCAGTGAGGTCAAAGATTTTAAACAACGCGATGGTCAACGGGTAGTTAGTTGAATGAGCCTTAATGTGCCCCCCCCCCACACCCAACGGCCACCAGAGTCTTGCTCCTCAAACTTTGTTCGGGGAGCCATGGGGAGCGGGCTAAATTTATGCTCACCCCCGACTATAAATTGGACTAAAGCGGACGATTCAAACTAAAATGACAGAAGCTGGAATTTACTTAGGTATTAGCACGGAAGGGGGGGAGGGGCTTAATTTCTTATTTGTTCATTTATGCCAAAACACCCCTCCCCACCCCATTGTAAATGTAAATGTAAAAACTAGGCCTGGTGCTGATTTTTAAAAAATTGTTCGATTAATCGGGAAAAAATTTAATCGATAATCGATTAATTTCGATTAATTATATTTCATTACGCATATATAGATCCCGTTAATTATAAATAAATTTGGAAAAAATAGAAATAATTTATTAAATTTTAATTGAATTTAAATCGATCAAATATTATGAATCTATTAAAATTGTTAACGATTAATAATAATAATAATAAATTGATTATTTATATAGCGCTGTATCCCAGTAAGGAACTGGGCTCACAGCGCTTTACATGAAAGAAATAACATACCTATAAGTATTAACTTAACTTTCATATCACAACAAACAAACAAAATTACAGTACATTATACATAAGCTACGTTAATCATTTACAAGAAATGGTGTTTCATCAATTTTGAAAATAAATTTTGAAAAGATGTGTCTTAAGTGCAGTCTTGAAAGACTTGGTTGTTTGAATACCACGTATGTGTAATGGAAGAGAATTCCATTTTTTGGCTGCACAAAAAGAGAACGACCTTTCACCAAATGTTTTGGTGCGTGTTGTTGGAACAGAGAGAACGCGTGTGTCTGCAGAAGATCGTAGCTGGCGAGTGGGTGAGTAGACCGACAAAAGTTCAGTAAGATACGATGGGCATGAGTCCGAAAAGAAGTTGTGACAGAGAACAGCCAGTTTGTAATCAATACGGGCTTGTATAGGCAGCCAATGAAGTGAGCGAAGAAGTGGAGTAACATGGTCATGTTTTTTTGACTTGAGCACCAGTCTGGCAGCTGAATTTTGAACTTTCTGTATTCTTTCAATGCATTGTTTTGGCGCACCTGACAGAAGAGAATTGCAGTAATCCATACGAGCCAGTACAAGAGCACAGACTAGAGTTTTTGTGGCACTAACTGATAAGTAATGACGGATTGAGCTGATCTGACGAATGGCAGTGTAGGCAGAGCGACAGATGTGGTTGATGAAGTTGTTAATAGACATGTTGTCAGAAATAATGTAGCCAAGATTCCTAGTCGATGTTGTGAACAGAATATCCGAACTGGCTACGTGAATTGACTTCGGAAGAGACAAAGTACTGCGTGATTTATTGTTGCAAAATAGAAGTGCTTCAGTCTTGTCATCATTCAGCTTGAGTTTGCTTAACGTCATCCAAGACTTTACTTCACCAATGCACTCCTGCAACAATTGGACAGCGGAGTCCATATTAGAGGGATCAGTGTGAGTATATAGTTGAGTATCATCTGCAAATGATTGGCTTTTAACTGAATGCTTTTCGAGCAGTAGAAATAGTGGTCTTGTATACAGTACAAAAAGTACCGGACCCAAAACAGAGCCCTGAGGCACACCATAAAGCAAGTCAGCTTTGTGAGAGATACAGCCATCTACTGATACTACCTGTGATCTGTTAGATAAGTATGATTGAAACCAAGCCAGAACTGAGCCAGAAATTCCAAAATAATTTTGCAGGGTTTTCAGCAGTATTTGATGGTCGACAGTGTCAAAGGCTGCACTAAGATCTAAGAGGACCAATATAGAAATTTTCCCACTGTCCAGTGCGAGCAGGAGGTCATTTGTTACCTTCAACAGAGTGGTCTCTGTGCTGTGATAAGGTCTATAGGCCGACTGATTAGGACTTAGAAGAGTGTGGTCATTTAGATAAGAAAAAAGTTGTTTTAAGACTAGTTTTTCAATGACTTTCGACAAAAATGAAATATTAGACACAGGTCGATAGTTGTTTAAATTGTTTTGGTCTAACCCTTTTTTTTTCAGCAAGGGTTTTATAATAGCAGATTTACATAATGAAGGAAAGGTGCCAGATTTTAGACTTTCATTAACTATATTAGTTACTGTTGGGAGTAAGAGATCTAATGACTCAACCAATAGTGGAGTGGGGATGGGATCAAGAGGGCAGGACGTTGGCTTAGATTTTAGAATAATACTTTTGACCTCATTTTCCGTAACAGGCTGGAACATGTCAAAGCCTGACCTCACAGCAAAAGAAGGAGATAAATCATGTGGTGGCAACAACGTTCCATCAAGTTCATCACGAATTTTAGCAATTTTGTTGATAAAAAAGTTACAAAATATATCTGGTTGCTGATGCAGGGGATACACAGAGGGAAGAACCATAGCTTTACCACTCCCTCTGAGGTTATTGCATACGTTAAATAGCTGCCTACTAGTACTACTTGTGATTATTTTATTATTAAAATATGATGTTTTTGCTTGATGTACAATATTAGTAACACATCGCTTGGCAGCGGAATAAATTTGCTTATTGACGACAAGTCTCGACTTCAACCAAGTCTTTTCTGCTATACGTCGAGCTTTCTTGGCGCGTCGAAGTTCTTCCCTTATTGTTGAATACCACGGAGCTGATCGTTCATTTCCGTAGCCCTAGCAAAAACATTTTCATTTTGTTGTTTTTGTTGTTGTTAATGTTCCTTAATCGAAAGACCAAATGCAGCCTTACCCTAAAAGGCGCCCTTTTATGTTAAATGGATCATAAGTTTTAGTGGGAAATATAATCCCTGCGAAATTTTGTTTTTGAGAACCCTTGATATGTCAACCTCCCGCCCGCCCCCCCTCCCCCCCAAGTCCTCTATAAGATAATGATGGGTGAACATCTACTCAAAGCCCAATTTTATATACAACTTTGAACACGGAAAATCTGTGGCCGAAAAAGAGACCCCACTTTAATGAAAAGAAGCTATATTTCCGCATAAATCAAGACTGGATTACGGGAGACTTGTTTTTTGGAGCCGGCGCCCTAAGGGGTCCTCCACACATAGAACTAATTTTATTTCATTTTAACTGAGAAAGGGGGGAGGTGACCCGGGGGGGGGGTATCTCACACAGGCTTAAATTGTGTGCTGAGGGGCGTACATAAATGACGTCATGCGATTTTGGCCCATTTTTCACTCCCCCTTACCCCCTCGTCACGCGTCGTCAAAATAACTTAGAAACCCCCCCCCCTTTTCCCCTTCCAATATGACGTCACAAAGCTTTGACACCCCCCCCCCTGAAAGCTGTATTTTCTATTTGAAAAAGGGCATGTTTCAAATTACTTTTTTTAAAATAAAAATCTTTATATTAAATCGTGGTGGCTGCTTGCTTGCATGCCGTAAAAAAACGTTGGATCTATAGAAACTTACAGATCACTTCTCTGTATGCTGGCGAGCTGAAATTTTGCAGGCAGACTCGTGGCGATGATAAAAATGATCTATCAAAATTCAGATCGATCGAATGTACTGAAATTAAATTAATGAATTTTTAGATTATCTTTATTTATCTCTATGTAACATGTTAATTTTTGTGCTATAGTGTCGTGGTGCTTATTATATTGAAACAAACCTTTCCTGTCGCGCAATAATTATATTGACAATACTTTTTTAAAATATATTTCCGATCGGTGCGCATTATATTAAACATGTTTTACGAGACATAGCTACAATTTTGTTTTATTTGTTGGATTGTCTTGCACTGCATATTATAATGAACATTCTTTTATTTATGTAACGTATATAAAGGATTTATAGTCAAAAACTTTGTTTTTACGGGTTTTTTTTATTTGTCATTTAAGAATTTATTAAGGTTGTAATCAATGTTCCCTCTAAGGTTCGTTGGTCCGTGTGCGTCAGTCAGATGTCTGCGCGGCCACGCAACCGCGCAGCTTAAAGGGAACATTGTTAACTCTAATATCGTAATTCGCGTGAAGCCATGTAAAACATCATAAAATAAATTGTAAGATATCAAATATTTAAGTGGAACTTTTATTTAAAGTTGCGATTTTTGATGTGACGTCACATTTCTCAAACACCCCCTCCCCCTCGTCACAAATGTGTGGACCCCCCTCCCCCTAGGTGCGTGACGTCATTTATGGACGGCCCCCATAATGGAGGCATTGCCCAATGACGTAGCTTGAGTTAGGGGCTCCCCCGTGGTAGTGAAGATCTTTCCACCCCCACCCCACAAAATGTCTGTCCATCCCAACATTAACGACCCGCGTTCATTGCTCACGTTGAAAATCTAAATTGCAAATCCCCACTCTCCCCGCCTCTCGTTCAATGTTGTCCGAAAGAAACAAGGCGGGCAGAATATAAGGTGGTGTGCGTGTGTGTGTGTGTGTGGGGGGGGGGTGGTTACTGTAACTCTTGGAGGAAGCGCGGGTAAACGTTGCAGGTTAAGGGGCCGCCCATTAAGTACGTCACGCTCCAGATGAGGGGGGGGGGAGGGTGTGTAAGAAAGTGTGACAGTTTGTGACAGGGGGAGAGGGAGTTAAAAATGGTCAAAAATAGCGTGACGAACTTTATGGACGACGCTTTGGTTGAATTTACTTTATTCAGCATTTTTTATAGTACGAACACAATGACTTTTTGAAGTCTCTCTCAGTCTCTCTCTCTCTCTCTCTCTCTCTCTCTCTCTCTCTCTCTCTCTCTCTCTCTCTCTCTCTCTCCCTCTCACTACTCACTACCTCTCTGCTGCTGCTGCGCACACCACACACACACACACATTGCATTTAAAATAGATTTGCATTTTATTAATTCATTGTATTTAATGAACTGGAACTCTTGCTCTCATCACCATTTCAAAGAAAGCCATGTCACTGCACTGCCATTAGGGCTATTAAATATCTCATCGGGCCAAGTGTCCTTTTAAATGTCATTTAACACCAGCACATGTTACATAAATTGACCTGTAACGGCCGTGCAAAGACCAGACCCGTTTCAACTATTTAACGGTGAGTACCTGACAGATCAAAGAGATCTCGTCACGCGAGAATCGCTGCAGTGTCCAGCGGATAAATTTTGGTACGGGATTATTTCTAGAGACGCGTCTGTTCTGTTTCATTAGTCTGTCCTAGTATAGTGTCCTAGGCTACCCACTTCACCCGACTGTCTGTCTGACCAATGGCCAGTCAGTCGTGACAGGACCTCTTTTCGTCAACATCTTGATTTAAGACACAGATACGACAGGCGCGTACGGTGACGCTAATGTATACGTTGTAAGACTGGTCTATGCGGTCACACTAATGTATACGTTTTAAGACCGATCTATGCTGTCACACTAATGTATACGTTTTAAGACCGATCTATGCTGTCACGCTAATGTATACGTTGTAAGACTGGTCTATGCGGTCACACTAATGTATACGTTCTGAGACCGGTCTATGCGGTCACACTTATGTATACGTTCTGAGACCGATCTATGCGGTCACACTAATGTATACGTTTTAAGACCGATCTATGCTGTCACGCTAATGTATACGTTGTAAGACTGGTCTATGCGGTCACACTAATGTATACGTTCTGAGACCGGTCTATGCGGTCACACTTATGTATACGTTCTGAGACCGATCTATGCGGTCACACTAATGTATACGTTCTGAAACCGATCTATGCGGTCACACTAATGTATACGTTCTGAGACCGGTCTATGCGGCCACACTTATGTATACGTTCTAAGACCGGTCTATGCGGTCACACTTATGTATACGTTCTGAGACCGATCTATGCGGTCACACTAATGTATACGTTCTGAGACCGGTCTATGCGGTCACACTTATGTATACGTTCTGAGACCGATCTATGCGGTCAAAATGTATACGTTCTGAGACCGGTCTATGCGGCCACGCTAATGTATACGTTTTAAGACCGATCTATGCGGTCACGCTAATGTATACGTTCTGAGACTGGCTATACGATCTCGCTAATTCATACGTTCATAGACCGGCTGGCTATACGGTCACGCTAATGTATAAGTTTTGAGACCGATCTATGCGGTCACACTAATGTATACGTTTTAAGACCGATCTATGCTGTCACGCTAATGTATACGTTGTAAGACTGGTCTATGCGGTCACACTAATGTATACGTTCTGAGACCGGTCTATGCGGTCACACTTATGTATACGTTCTGAGACCGATCTATGCGGTCACACTAATGTATACGTTCTGAAACCGATCTATGCGGTCACACTAATGTATACGTTCTGAGACCGGTCTATGCGGCCACACTTATGTATACGTTCTAAGACCGGTCTATGCGGTCACACTTATGTATACGTTCTGAGACCGATCTATGCGGTCACACTAATGTATACGTTCTGAGACCGGTCTATGCGGTCACACTTATGTATACGTTCTGAGACCGATCTATGCGGTCACACTAATGTATACGTTCTGAGACCGGTCTATGCGGCCACGCTAATGTATACGTTTTAAGACCGATCTATGCGGTCACGCTAATGTATACGTTCTGAGACTGGCTATACGATCTCGCTAATTCATACGTTCATAGACCGGCTGGCTATACGGTCACGCTAATGTATAAGTTTTGAGACCGATCTATGCGGTCACGCTAATGTATACGTTGTAAGACCGGTCTATGCGGTCACGCTAATGTATACGTTCTCAGACCGGTCTATGCGGTCACGCTAATGTATACGTTCTGAGACCGATCTATGCGGTCACGCTAATGTATACGTTCTAAGACCGGCTATACTGTCTCGCTAATTAATACGTTCTGATACCATCTTGCTATACGGTCACAAAGCAAACACAAATCTACACATTATATCTCTACACACTCGCCCAGGTTTATAACTATAACATCTACAGCACCTGGTCACACTTTTCAGGCTGTCGGTATAGGTGCACAAGTGAACCACTAACCAGGACAGTAAAGTACGAGGCGTGCAGCGGACCACCTCTCAGGTACACTTACATTTGATCTGTTTCATAAGAGTAGAATGGACGTACACTTAATTAGCGTTATATACACCTCTTTGACCTTGATGCCAATAATGTGAATTGTCGTCGTGTTCCTGTGAGTTGTCTTCTACTTATTTATAGCTATTAACGGATACTTCGGATACTTCGGATACTTCGGATACTTCGGATACTTCGGATACTTCTAGTATCATTGTTATTAGAACTACCTTACACTTTTTACATTATGTAACTGTGGTATATGCGCCGTAATATCCGTATATATTGTATTCAGAATATGAATGTTTTTCATTGAATTGATTGATAAGTATGTGTGTTAGTGTTCGTATTTTTATCTAAGGCGCTGTGAGCCCAGTTGCTTGCTGGGGTACTGCGCTATATAAATTATCAATTTATTATTATTATCATGTGGTGTTTGTCATGTATATGTGTTTTTAATATATGTGACATATTAGTATAAAAGATGTGCGTAGTATGTTGCTGTTACACGGTGTCTAAGAAAGATTACATTTTTATATTCCCGAAAATGGGACGTTTGCATTCAGATGACAAAGCAGTTCTGAGACCATTGGGACCTAGCACCTAGACACCATAACAGTTTGAAGACCATTGATTGTGACCAAATACACAACAATATTTAGGCCCTAGGAGCTAAGCGATATGTAGACACTAGGAGCTAAGCGATATGCAGGCCCTAGGAGCTAAGCGATATGCAGACCCTAGGAGCTGAGCGATATGCAGACCCTAGGAGCTAAGCGATATGTAGACCCTAGGAGCTAAGCGATATGCAGACCCCTGTGACAGATGACAAAGCAGCACTAGACAGTACCTTTGAACTTCGAACTAAGATTTTTTTTAAAAGCATAAACCAAGACCTTTGGGACCTAACACTTACAGACAATGGAGCATTTAGAGTTACGGACCTTAGCTTGTGGAAGACTGCGAACCATGGACCTTTTATTTATTTTTATTTTTTTGCAATGAGGTCACAAAGAGCTTCTAAGACCCTAAGTGCCTTGCACTAAGACAGCACAGTCGTACTAAGAATCATGGCGGCTGTCTTAATTCATTGCCCTAGTTTTGACCACCACCCCCCACCCCTCGACCCCCGTGAATTTGGTCAACACACCTGCAGATATCAGATAGACTGAAACAGAACTTATAAAATAATGGCCTCCGCGAAACTAGGTCAGAAGGAAATTGTAACAATGACGTCATGCTATCAGTGCACAACTTAAGAGTTCTTATAGCTGCATTTAATTTTCGTAATGACGTCAGCATTTACCTGATTCGGACGTTCAGAGATTTAAACAACAAACAAAATTAGATTTCAAGCATGATTAGTATCGCTGACCCCAGCTTATCCAGGATTAGTATCGCTGACCACAGCTTATCCAGGATTAGTATCGCTGACCCCAGCTTATCCAGGATTAGTATCGCTGACCACAGCTTATCCAGGATTAGTATCGCTGACCACATCTTATCCAGGATTAGTATCGCTGACCACAGCTTATCCAGGATTAGTATCACTGACCCCAGCTTATCCAGGATTAGTATCGCTGACCCACAGCTTATCCAGGATTAGTATCGCTGACCCCAGCTTATCCAGGATTAGTATCGCTGACCCCAGCTTATCCAGGATTAATATCGCTGACCCCAGCTTATCCAGGACTAGTATCGATAATACTGCCTTAATGTCACAGAATATAATGTAAGATACCCAAAAATGCTGCGCCATCTTAAGTCTCTTGCAGTTTAGTACAATTAAACATATCAAATATAAACATGAAATCATTTATAACAGGCGTTAAAGGGTAAAACAAACAGAAGGTGAAGATGTCTTGCACATTGTCATCCATCACACGGGCAAATAAAATGTTCATTTGAGTCAAATGTTTATATGAGTCAAATGTTTATATGAGTCAAATGTTTATATGAGTCAAATGTTTATATGAGTCAAATGTTTATATGAGTCAAATGTTTATATGAGTCAAATGTTTATATGAGTCAAATGTTTATATGAGTCAAATGTTTATGTGAGTCAAATGTTTATATGAGTCAAATGTTTATATGAGTCAAATGTTTATATGAGTCAAATGTTTATATGAGTCAAATGTTTATGTGAGTCAAATGTTTATATGAGTCAAATGTTTATATGAGTCAAATGTTTATATGAGTCAAATGTTTATATGAGTCAAATGTTTATATGAGTCAAATGTTTATATGAGTCAAATGTTTATATGAGTCAAATGTTTATATGAGTCAAATGTTTATATGAGTCAAATCATTTATATGAGTCAAATGTTTATATGAGTCAAATCATCAAATGAGTCAAATACCCATAAAAGTCAAATTTTACTATTAGTCTAAAATAAGTCAAAATGTTTATGTTTTCGTTTCAGGTTTTGTACCATGGACGAGTACCAGCTGTGGGCGCCCTTCGCAAAAAAGTACAGCATCCACGAGGAGACGTACCTGCTGACCCGGCTAATGCTGGCCACCAAGATGAAGCCGTACCACGAGCTCGGGTTGGCGAGGGCGAGACAGCAGTCTGAGGAGAGGACCAAGAGGACTACCGGCGTCATTGACTACGACGGCGATGAGTGGGAGGTCAACGTACCCTCGCCTTACTCCAAAGACGGCATTGCCGTAACGGTGTACAAACCTTCCTCGACACCGGAAGTGCCGGCCATATTGATCTTCTTCCACGGCGGTGGTCTACTGTTAGGAAACCGGAAACAGAACGAGGGGGCGCTCAAGGTTATCGCAAGGGATTCTGGGGCCATCGTCCTGAACGTCGAATACCGACTTTTACCGGATCCAGATTTTCCCTTCGCCCCTTTCGATGACGGAGTGGTGGTCTCCAAATGGGTTTTAGAAAACAAGGAAGCTGTCGGTGGCAAACCAGGGAGCAAGGTCGGCGTAGGCGGAGACAGCGCTGGCGGTCACATCGCTGTCAGTGTCACGAACGACGTTCGAGGGCTGGACTTCCAGGTTCTCGTCTACCCCATGACGGACACGACACTGTCCAGTCCGACCTTTCGAGAGTTCGCCGAGACCCCGGTACTGTGCGGCGGTGACGTCAAGTGGTTTATGGACAACAGCGTCGGCCCCATCCCGGACCACAACAACCACCCGAGGGTCAACGCCATGGTGCGCACCAACCTCGGAGACTGCCCGCCAGCCCTCGTCCTGCTGTCGGAGCTTGACCCCTTGAAAGGGTGTGGGCTGGACTTTGTCGAGAAGTTGAGAGCCGCCGGGGTGAGTGTCCAGTGTGAGATCATCGAGGGCGTACCCCACGCCTTCTTCGCCATGCGTGATGTGTTCAAGACGAAATGCCCCGAAGCATACGCCCACGTGGTCAAGTTTCTACAAAATGTCCAGTCTTAAAATGCTCACTGTTTAATATCTTTTTTTTTAATAAATAAAACGAATCGTATGTGCAGCACTATTTTGTAAACAGAAATCATATCGAAATACACCAGCGATGATTAAATCTAACAATATTATTTATTTTCACTTGTTTATGCAATAATATTTTATAATATTTTTGTTTCCTTAGTGATGTTTTAATGCAAACATATCCTCGCCCTAAAGTAGCCTTGGTGACAGTGGCGTAGCTGGGGGGGCGGTGCGGGGCGGTCTGCCCCGGGCGGCACTCATTTAGGGGCGGCATTTTGTGGGCATTTGAAAAGCACAACCATTTCCGCCAACCGCCCTTGTTCTTTTGAAAGGGGAAAACCAAGGTGAAACAAAAATATCCGTAATTTCTAGTCTTAATTAACGGATTCGCACAACATTTCTTTGATTACATAGTCACTATAGCTATAATATCCACTACGTCATAGTGGATATTATAACTAACACAAAATCGTTCAAAAAATTTTAATCACTCAAAAAAGTATCCATTTGTTTGGAAAACTAAGCTTTTATAAGAAAACTAACCAAAACACATCACCGCTGGGCCGAATAATGTGTGCTATTAATATCGCCACGACAGTTTTTACGTGGAATTCGACATTCGCAGAATGAAAGCGCGAACAAGTATCTACAAAGCATGGTGGTTCAAATATTGTGTTTAACTTGCAAGTGGTAATTTATATTACTGTTTCAGTTTTCAGTAAATTATTGTAAGGTAAGTTATTAAAAATTAAATTTATTTTGTTTTTATTGCACAAATAATTTGCGTTTTTCATTAAAATACGTTTATTTACTAAGCATGTTACGCCTATCCAATTAAAGTAATAGTAATGTGTAAATAATTTGAATTCGTCTGTTTTATGGAAAATTATTAAGATTTAAAACAAGAATATGTAAATATTCAAATTTCTCTGTTAATAAACATAAAAATAGGCATAATAATTTCGAAAAAGACATACTTTAAACTTTCAAGCGTCTTGGAAAAATTGACATCTCAAGAAGTAACTAGGAAAACGAGATCATATGCTGGAATTTTACTCAATTTAATGTAATCTTTTTCTCTTCTATGTTATCTAATTTATGGGAACCCGTCATTTTTTAAAATTAATGCAAAGCCATTGCATGGAACAAAGAGATGTGCTAATATAACATACTGTTATATGAGCAAAAGAATTTGTGAAGATGGACATATCAACTAAACGCCTAGTTAGAAGGAGAAAAAATAAGAGTAGGGAAAATTCAGAAGACGTGGTTCTATCTTTAGAACAAGAAGTACAACGAGAAATGTTTTTATCCATGGATGGAATTATAAAATAAAATAACGCTTTGATGAGTTGCATGTCCTTGCAAGAAAATATTCGTATATAATACCATGTAACCTACTAAATGAAACATTTGAACATCAAATAAATTACTTTATTGACATTGACAGTTCAATATGGAAAGAAAAAGGATCCAGGTTTTTATGGCTGTACCTACACTACAAGAAGAGGCATTATGTTAGAAAAACGGGGGGAAAGGCACCCTTTGATCTATTAAAAAGTTTATTAACAGTATAGATTGGAAAATTCTGTACCCAACATTGTAATTTTGCTATGAATTTTTTCAACTATTGCTATCAGTGTCGCTAGTTGTGAAAGTAGCTTCTCCAAACTGAAGTTGATAAAAAATTATCTTTGTTCTACAATGAGCGATTAAAGACAACAAAATCTTGCAATAGTGTCCATAGAACAAGATATTACAAATAATTTTAATTTTTATAGCATAATACACGATTTTTCTATTATTAAAGTTAGGAAAGTAAATGTATAAATATGTTTACATACTAATGTACAAAGGCGTAGCTGGGTTTTTGACGCACTTGCCTAATTTATTTTTGGGGCCTTTTGTTTAAATAAAAAATAAAAAAATTAGAGATTTAGCAGTGCCCTTTTGAACTGGCACAGGCCGGCGCCCTTGGCATCTGCCCCAATGCCAAGCCGTTGTTACGCCACTGCTTAAGTATATGTTACAGGCAATGTGTGAAATTCAGGCATTCTATAGAATGCCTATAGGCAATGTATAGAATACCTGATGGTTTCAGGCAAAGTATGAAATGATTGATATTTCATACATTGCCTAGGCAATCTATAGAATGCCGAGTAGTTGTCCGCTAAAGTATGTAATTGGCCTACACTTGCCATTTGCCCAGTCTCTGGTGTTGGCGTGGTCGTTGTTTAATGATGGCGATCGAAGACTTCAAAGTATGCAAAAGTTTTACACAGTTTATACTTTGCCTGAAACCATCAGGCATTCTATGCATTGCCTGGGCATTCTATAGAATGCCTGAATTTCACACTTTGCCTGTAACATATACAATTTATTTATTTATCTTTTTGTAAAAAAAAATCATTTATTTATAAATACAAAATAAATGAATAGTATTTGTTAATGTGGGGGGGGTGTAAATTTGGTATATGTTTTGTCTCATTGACCTGCGACCTCAGTAACTTTCTTGCGGGCTTTAAAAAGTATATTGTGTTTTTATAAATGTGTATTTATAGGTATACCATCTTATGCGGTCTCTTTTATTACTGCTTACATAAATATGGCATGCAATGGTAAACACGTTCCCCACCTTTACTTCGTTTCAATTAAAATTATTTATTCATGTTCATTAATTTTTAAAAACCATAATACAATCGACTAAGTGGCCGTCCATAAATGACGTCACGCTATTTGGCTGATATTTCATTCCCTCCCCCCCCCCTTTTCGTCACACGTCGTCATAAAAACTTAGACCCCTTCTTCAATCAGACGTCACAAAGCTTTGACCCCCCCCCCATAAAAGCCGTATTTTCTGTTTGAAAATAAGCATGTTTCAAATTAAATTTTTGCCATTTAAGTATGTTTTTAGTGTAACGCTGCATTCTAATATCGTAACACGCGTTTTACATAAACGTCATTAAATAAAGTGTCAGTAATTAAATATTTAAGTGGGAATTTATTTAAAGTTGTTCTTAAACACCCTCCCCCTCGTTAAACATCGTCACAAACGTGTGACTCCCCCCCCCCAGGTGCGTGACGTCATTTATAGAAGGCCCCTTAAAAGGGCGGCAAAGTGGAGACCGCCCCGGGCGGCAAAATTTCTAGCTACGGCAGTGCTTGGTGAATGTCAAATGTTTTTAGAATACCTTTTTTTTTCCTCACTACAGATAATACTAAATGATTAGTAAAAAAAAATTTTCTTTTGTTCCCTGTATTGTGTCTAAATGAGTTCTTCTGCAAATGTTTTTAAAGTCTATATTTTAAAGTATGCTACTCTTCTAGACCAACTGTTTTCCACGCCCTCTAGCGAACATTATCTCACTCCGTCCAAAGCGGTTCCTCTAAACTCTAAATAATAATAATAATATCCCACCTAATCATGATTTTGGGTGAATAATGGCGGCTAGAAATAGCGCACTAAACATTAGGGGATAGAAATAGCACACTAAACATTAGGGGATAGAAATAGCACACTAAACATTGGGGTAGAAATAGCGCACTAAACATTAGGGGATAGAAATAGCGTACTAAACATTGGGGGATAGAAATAGCGCACTAAACAATGGGGATAGAAATAGCGCACTAAACAATGGGGGATAGAAATAGCACACTAAACAATGGGGGATCGAAATAGCGCACTAAACATTGGGGGATAGAAATAGCGCACTAAACAATGGGGATAGAAATAGCGCACTAAACAATGGGGATAGAAATAGCGCACTAAACAATGGGGGATAGAAATAGCGCACTAAACAATGGGGGATAGAAATAGCGCACTAAACAATGGGGGATAGAAATAGCGCACTAAACAATGGGGATATAAATAGCGCACTAAACAATGGGGGATAGAAATAGCGCACTAAACAATGGGGGATAGAAATAGCGCACTAAACAATGGGGATAGAAATAGCGCACTAAACAATGGGGGATAGAAGCAGCGCACCAAACTGAAGGTTCAAGACGGTTGATGATGGCTACCTATTCAGACACAGAAACGATTAGAAACAACCACCACCAGTGTCCCCTTTCTGGACTAACACACTGATCCAAGGTCTGACTTGTTAACGGTTGTTGCTGAGTAAGGAAGATTTTTCAGTTGTTACTTCAAGTTGTGTTGCTCAATACGGTGTGCATTGTGCATACGTCCGGATTTGTGGTAAACCCTGCTGACAACGAGCATCTTATCGGTTCATTCTGTACAAAAGATTATTGCGTCCTCCGCTTATCCACAGTTTACGTCTAGTCTTGCATTTTTATTAGAGTTTTAAATGTTGACAGAGTGTTGGTTTTTCTGGGTTGATAAAACATCCCATTCTACACCCGAAATCCAGACGGGAAAGGCGAGAATTTGCATGTGTTTGTTCTTGTTTACGGCATAAGAAAATTGTTTTTATCCGTATATCTGTCTGAGGGTTGTATTAGGTAGGTCAGGCGTGGGCAAAATTTTTAGGCGGAGGCCGCGTTAGTAAGAAATGAAACATCAAGGGGCCGCACTTAACTAAAAAAATTAGCCTCGATTCAAGTACAAACGACAACATTTAAGATAAATTTATTGATTTTTTTCGATTTTACCGCAGGCTTCCGCGGACCGCAAAAGAACTACGTAGCGGGCTGCATGCGGCCCGCGGGCCATAGTTTGCCCATCGCTGAGGTAGGTTATGGTTATGCTGTATTATCAGGTTATAATTAATTGCCTTATGTATTATTAATACTTTTTTAATAGTTCCTCTAGTGTATTAATGTTTAATGATTTAACTAATGGTGTTATCCTTGCGAGTTTTGAATATTCTACATTCTACAGTCTACAGTAATGAATCTTGTGGCTCTTATTTTAATATGTTCTAGTTTATCAATGTTTTCTTTGGTAGAGTTACCCCACACAGGCTCACTTATTGAACATTTATATAAATTTCAGACGAATGCGTTATAATCAGTGTAATAAATCTACCATAGATCAGTTGAATCAGTTGATGACATTTATATTAATAGTTACCTCTATATCTTTGTAAATCATCTTAAGGGAATCTACTGCTATGCTACTGTAAATGTACGAAGTAACGAGTTTTTGCCCCTGTTAATCTTTATCGCCTAGAGAGCAGAATTCAAGATTGGATACTTAAAGAAAGATGGCGGTTTTCTTTAATTTACTACAGAGAAAATAACGCTAAATCTGAATGATACATGCAGTATTATTATTTCAATCCTTTTCGCGGAGAAGTCAGAATCTTTTTTCACTCAGAAATCAGAAACTACTTGCCATCATTGCTATCCAGCAAAGAGCGGTAACCCCAGATAAAAAGAGATGTAATAAACCTGTATGTAGTATCACTCTCTCTTTAGAGTTAATATATAAAAATAGAAGGAAAAAAGGGGGGGGGAAGATTAAAAGTTGTTTTTATTATTTTATTTTTTTCTTACAATTAAAAAAATAGCAGCATTTTTAAAATTTCGTAAATATTTATTTTAAAGGAATAATTAAAAATGAGTTTGAAAATATAGAGCTCAAATTTCCAAAAAATTAACATGTGCTGTGATGCATATTTATATTTTATTGTATTAAATCATAAAAACTGTGGCTAAACAACAAACTGCTGTTAGACGGTAAAAACGAAACAGGAAGTTGAGTAAGTAATCATTCTCGTCGAAAGGCACCAAACAAAGTATAGCGGCTATTGAATTTTACAAGATAATGAAAACGACAAGGGAATTAATCTTTTTCATCGAGAAATCATTAACTTGTAGACATCTTTGTTGTACTAACCACTCAGGAAAATAATCGAGGAGTCTGCTTGCAAAATCTACTTATTCGAAGATGGCGGGAAAATGAGTTACTGGCCTTTTATGGTTTAAATAATAAAACTCTATATAATCCCTTTGGTTTGGTCATTTAAAAATTATTAAGCAATATAATTTGCAATGTCTGTCCGTGACATTACTAATTTTAGAAAGCAGGGAAAACCAAACTACTCCACCAATGCATCAAAAGGTGTGCAAATTAAAGATGCGCTGTAAAAAAAAATATATATATGACGTCATTGTTTTCGCTCATATAAGTTTAATATTTAGTATTTATCAAACAAGGACAAGTTAGTTGGGCTTTTGAAAAAGGTCAGCACCGTAGGCGCCCTAAAAAAAGTGCATTTTTATAAAATAAATAGATTTCAGCTGAAAACGTCCGTCATTTTTGACGGGTGATACGCAAGTTATATATATATATTTACGCTCAATTATCGCTGACTGCCTCACGCCAAACGCTAAGGGACATCCCTCTGCTTTTTTTAAAAAATTGAAAATATAGACTTAAAACATAATCATTTTGTTTTTCAGATTAACATTAACCAAACAACGCACGAACCTTTGACGTCAGCGTTTGTGTTCTAAACAGTGCTGACTGACTCAAAGAGTTATTTTTTGGTGCAGCAATTTGGTGCGCTGCTTTCTAAAATTAGTTAAAAACTCGTGTTGTGATTAGCACTGTAAAAAAAAATTATATAAATACTTTAAGTACATTTCAGAAATATTTCGGATTTATCATTCAAGGATAAGTTACTTGGGCTTTTGACCCCCCAAAAAGTGGGTGCCGTAGGCGCCCTACAACCCCTGTTATAAAAGACGGAATTCCCGTAACAGTGTACAAACCTTCCTCGACACCGGAAGTTCCGGCCATATTGATCTTCTTCCACGGCGGTGGTCTACTGAGAGAAAACCGGAAACAGAACGAGGGGGCGCTCAAGGTTATCGCAAGGGATTCTGGGGCCATCGTCCTGAACGTCGAATACCGACTTTTACCTGACCCAGTTTCTCTCTTCGCCCCATCCGAAGATGGTGTAGTCGTCACAAAATGGGTACTAAAATACAAGGAGGCCGTCGGTGGGAAGTGCGACAGCAAAGTCGGAATCGGCGGCGAAAGTGCTGGGGGCTACATCGCTGCCATAGTCACCAACACTGTTTGGGGGCTGGACTTCCAGGTTCTCGTCTACCCCATGACTGACGCGACTCTGTTCAATCCGTCATTCCAGGAGTTCGAAGACTCCCCGATTTTAGGTGAATGTGACGTCAAGTGGTTCTTCGACAACACGATCGGGCTCATCCCCGACTGCCAGAGCAACCCGGATGTGAACCTCATGGCGTTCACCAACACGAGGGAGTCCCCATCGGCCCTCGTCGTCCTCTCGGAGCTGGATCCCCTGAGAGATTCCGTCCTCGCGTACGCCGACAAGCTGAGGGACGCCGGGGTCAATGTCCAGTGTGAGGTCGTGAAGGGTGTCCCCCATGGTTTCTTCAACCTAAGCGCGGTGTTCAAGACGAAGTGCGCCGAGGCATACGGCCATGTCGTCGGGTTTCTGAACGAGTTTCAGTCGTAAGCTATATTTAGATCAACGTTTTTAACGTTATAAACTACTAGCAAAATACCCGCGCTTTTACAGCGGGAAATTAGGATTTCAGTTAGCGTTGAGAAGCCGCGTAACACCAATTCAAAACACCATTTGATTTCAATCTGGATCATGATGGATATATTTGTTTGTCAATATTTGTCAATTCGTCGCAAAAATCAAATGGGGAATAAAATTATATTGAGGGCCCCCGTGGAAAATGGGTCAAGGATGTGCATATCTCGTAAGGCCTGAAGATTTTAATCTAGGATATTATGGAGATAGGTGTCTATATTTATTTAAATTGTTTAAAATCTAATACTAATGGGAATTAAAGCTTTAAAAGTTTACGAAAAAATTATTTTGGGCCCTGGCCCCAAAGTCCAATCATTTTTGTTGTTGTTTGTGTGTGTGTATTTATTTATTAAATTTTTTTGGGGTATTTTGTTGCTGTTTTGGTTTGTTTTGTTTTGTAAATTTTTTTTTCGTCATTACGTAACAATTTTGCCCATGATATATAATGTCTAAAATAATGTAAATATAATGTTAATACTTGTGTAAGTTATTTGTACTGAGGAATTCTATTAGTCAATTATGTTTGTGTATCTAGTCATTTGTTTAAAAAGGCTAATCGCAGTCCTACTCTATATGATACATCCAGTCTCAAAACACACATCATGCTGGTTACCAATGCTTTGTTTTCTAAGACAATTTACATATGAATATGTATAAGGATATACTTATTATTTTTAGATTCAGGCATTTATTCAAAAAACGTGCTCAAATGTTCCGTGTTAAATATTGTTAGTAACATTTCATACACGCATCAACATCAGAGGTTCTCGGAGGTTCAGGATGGAAGGCTCCGTGTGGGGCTCGGGTCAAATAAAGGAACCATTGAGATTAAAGATGAGGTTCCTGTGTGTGGATGGGGAATGTGGGGCATAGGGATGTGTGGGTGACAACCTGTTCAGTTGGGGCAATAAACACCCCCTCCCACGTAACGCCCCACACAAACACTTCCATAATCTCTTTCAATATTAAAATATTAAGTTCATTTATTAAGTTGTCTCTGTTCCGATGATGGAAGGCAGTGGTCCCCAACCTTTCCATCGCCGCGGACCGGTCAAAGTTTGATAATTGTACCGCGGCCTACTGAGTTTGGTTGGAAGATAGGGTGTTTGGAGGAGGGGTGTTTGGAGGAGGGGGTGTTTGGAGGAGGTGGTGTTTGGAGGAGGGGGTGTTTGGAGCAGGTGGTGTTTGGAGGAGGTGGTGTTTGGAGGAGGGGGTGTTTGGAGGAGGGGGTGTTTGGAGGAGGTGGTGTTTGGAGGAGGTGGTGTTTGGAGAAGGTGGTGTTTGGAGGAGGTGGTATTTGGAGGAGGTGGTGTTTGGAGGAGGGGGTGTTTGGAGGAGGGGGTGTTTGGAGGAGGGGGTGTTTGAAGGAGGGGGTGTTTGGAGGAGGGGTGTATGGAGGAGGGGGTGTTTGGAGGAGGGGGTGTTTGGAGGAGGGGGTGTTTGGAGGAGGGGGTGTTTGGAGGAGGGGGTGTTTGGAGGAGGTGATGTTTGGAGGAGGTGATGTTTGGAGGAGGTTGATTGTTTATATTTAATATTGTTTTGATTGAATAATTTCATTTAATTGTACTGATGGTGCCTTGAAAATAGAATGAATATAAAGTGAATTAACATTATAAATTACTAGAACGCTTTAGCAAGAAAAACCCTCACCTGGTTTCTCTGCAAGGAGATGATTCCATATGTCTTTAAAAGAGACGATGACACCCGAAATATGTTGCTTATGTCCAGTTTATTATAATATTTTTCGTATTTGTTTTAGCTGCTGTCGCCGCAGAAAGCCTCGGTTCAAACAGACTGCCACTACTTACAATCTCCAGTCGTTGATATTTGTCTTGCACATACTTACTACATTCGCATGGTTTGTTTAATATTGGCTCATGGATCCATCCGTTCGTTCGTTTGTCTTAAATGGCTGGCAAGTAGCACTCGAACCCTTTTAAAAGCAAGAACAGGTGATCCAGCACCAACTGGGAGAATGAAAGCTCAGACTTAGTCTGACAGTTGATCGTACACCAACTGGGAGAATGAAAGCTCAGACTCAGTCTGACAGGTGATCGTGCACCAACTGGGAGAATGAAAGCTCAGACTTAGTCTGACAGTTGATCGTGCACCAACTGGGAGAATGAAAGCTCAGACTCAGTCTGACAGGTGATCGTGCAACAACTGGGAGAATGAAAGCTCAGACTTAGTCTGACAGTTGATCGTGCACCAACTGGGAGAATGAAAGCTCAGACTTAGTCTGACAGGTGATCGAGCACCAACTGGCAGAATGAAAGCTCAGACTTAGTCTGACAGTTGATCGTGCACCAACTGGGAGAATGAAAGCTCAGACTCAGTATGACAGGTGATCGTGCACCAACTGGGAGAATGAAAGCTCAGACTTAGTCTGACAGTTGATCGTGCACCAACTGGGAGAATGAAAGCTCAGACTTAGTCTGACAGGTGATTGTGCACCAACTGGGAGAATGAAAGCTCAGACTTAGTCTGACAGTTGATCGTGCACCAACTGGGAGAATGAAAGCTCAGACTTAGTCTGACAGGTGATCGTGCACCAACCGGGAGAATGAAAGCTCAGATTAAGTCTGACAGGTGATCGAGCACCTACTGGGAAAATGAATGCTCAGACTTAGTCAAGCCTAAAATCCCTTATAATGTTTGAAACATATACAAAATATCTCAGATCACACGCCGTCCCCAGTTTGGCTTTAAATTCAGGTACTTTTGGTAACAACTTGAAAACACTTGTCATTTCGCCCCGAATGAACATATTCTGTTCATGGAGCAGGCTGAATGCGTCACACAGGTAAGCTAGTTTTGCGAACCATATCGTGTCACTGAAATGACCAGCCAGTGGTGACTTCTTTTCTGAGATACGTCTTTGAAATGGCGTTTGTTATTCTAATACTAATACTCTGGTTGGGGATTTTCCTCGGGATCACAATTTTATTTCTATACTAGCAGACCCGTCGTGCGTTGCAACGATCTCAGTAAAAATTAATAAATTTAAAGAAACCAATGAGTTGTATGTTTAAAAACAATTCTGCAGAAACCTTCATGGAAGTGTGTAAAAAAAATCCAAGTTTCATAGCAAACGGATTAATAAATTAATAATTAAATAGCGTACAATAGAATAAACGATATTAAGGGCCCCGACCCCAAAATGAGTGATAGTGATAATATAGTTTTTTTATTGCCATTGTACTCAAGCTATATTACTCAATATCGTGTAAAATTGAATAGGGAATACAGTGATTAAAGGTCAGTAAAAAGACTTTTTAAGCCCCCAGCTCCGAGGGAATGGACATTAAGAGTTCAGTGCCCTATAGTAATATAGGCTCTTAAGTTTTTATATACTAAGTTTGGTCAAAATCCAGTTATTTTCTGATTATCTAACGCTTAAACTACTTTTATATAGCTAATATAGGGGGGAAATGACATTAAGGGGCCCCGGCCCATTCGGTGCAAGAGGTCAATTTCAAAAACCTGTTCATTTTAATTCAGTTTTATTGTGAATATATTTCTCGAGATCTTTAAAAAGTAAATAGGAAAAATATCTTAAACATATACCAAAAAAAACAACATTTGGGGCCCCTGGCCCCAAAAATATTGACATTAGAAGTTCAGTGCCCCATAGTATTTTAATATGGGCTACCAAGTTTTTGTATGCAAAGTTTGGGAAGATCTATTCATATTTACTCAGTACCTAACGCATAAACTAAATTTTATCTAGCTCATTTATGCAAAAATCGACATTAAGGGCCCAGGGCCCATTATGTGCCAGACATAAAGTTCAAAACACCTGTTCGATTCAATATGGATAACAGTAGATACTTTTATCATTATTTTTCAAGATCGGTAGTAAATAAATGGGGAATAATTTCTTAAAAGTTGAAGAAAAATGGCATTTTGTGCCCCCAGCCCCAAAGGAGTGGCCATTAGGAGTCAAGTGCCCTATAGTATTTTAAATATTGGCTGTCAAGTTGCCAGTTACCATCCCAGGTGGGTACTCAACAGTCTCCAAAAATTTCATGACGATCGGATGAATGGTTTAGTCAGCTATAAAGGACATGCACACACACACAGACATACTTTGATTTTTATATATATAGATATAGATATAAGAAAAAAAAGACATTTAGGGCCCCTGGGCCCATTTGGTGATAGATGTAAATTTCAAAAACCCTTTCATTTAATTAAATTTCCTCATAGATATATTCCTCAAGATCGTGAAAAATTGAATGGGGGATAATACATTAAACATATACGAAGAAAAGACTTTGGGGGCCCCCGGCCCAGAAGGAATGGACATTTGAAGTTATGTTCCCTATAGTATTTTAATATGGGCTACCAAGTTTTTGTATTCAAATTTAGGTTTAGATCCATTCATTTACTCAGTAGCTAACGCATAAACTAATTTTTATATATCTTATATAAGCAAAAAAAAGACATTAAGTGCCCCGGGGCCCATTCAGTGCAAGATATAAAGTTCAAACCCCCTGTTCATTTCAATTTGTATAGTAATGGATACACGTGTCATTATTTGTCAAGATTGTTACTGACTGAATGGTAAATAAAATCTTAAAAGTTTAAGAAATGTGAATTTTTGGGCCCCCAGCCTTAAAGGAATGACTATTTGCAGTTCAGTGCCCTATAGTATTTTAATATTGGCTATAAAGTTGTCATATACAAAGTTTGGTTAAGATCCAACAATTTACACAGTAGCTAGCGCTTAAACTAATTTTTATATAGCTCATATAAGCAAAAAAATGACAATATGGGCCTCCGGTGCCCCATGAGTGTTAAATTTAGAAAACAAAGTTGCCAGTTACCGTCCAAGGTAGGTACTAACCAGTCTCCAAAAATTTCATGACGATCGGATGAATGGTTTAGTCAGCTATAAAGGACATGCACACACACACACACACACACACACACAGACATACTTTTATTTATATATATATATATAGATATAAGAAAAGACATGTGTGCTCTTCTTCGATCTTTTCACAAAACTGCTCAAACTGGCGTGAGTTAATGGATTGTGCTTTGCTGGAGTAAATAAGTTTCACGGCATCAATCAATACACTTTTAAATTCCTAGAAGTTCACGGGCAAATATCTTCACTGGAGGGAAATATTAATTCTTCACTGATAGTAAATGGCTTTTTAGCAGTATCGATATGGTTTACCACCACATATGCTCTGATTCTGTCGTTCGTGTCCCAGTTGTTGTTTTTTTTCTTCAAAATACTCCATGCATTTGTCTTTTGAAAATCTAGCAATCCCGAGAGAAATACACCTCAGAAAAAAAAAGTAAAAATTTTTATGTTTCTCGGGTGGCCCAGTACCATTTGCTCCACGGCCCGGTACCGGTCCGCGGCCCGGGGGATTGGGGACCACTGATTTAAGGCACTTAGTCTCAATTTCTACCCACCCTCAAATCATGCACACATACACGCGCGCGCTCACACGCACGGACACACACAACGTGCACTCACTCACACACACACACACACATACGGACACCTGTATTTGATATTGAATTCATTCTCAAATACATCAGAGTCAAACTGAAATCTGCTCTTAGCCACATATCGTTAAGGAACTCATTAGCCATGACCCTTTGTGCTCTGCTACAAACCCGTGTAGAGACCCCCCACTCTTATCACCTCCTAACCCTTACCTCCCCCCACAACCACCCAACCCAGATCTATGATGGATTAAGTAGCACACACAAAATATGGTAACAAAAATATATCTAAATCGTCTATTCGCTGCATATGGGTCAGGCTATCAGTATGGCCGTTCTCGCTTCGGTGACCTCGTGATGTTGTTGTCGTATGGAGACGAGGTTGGGGCGAGGTCGTAGCGCAGGGAGGCGAGTGACGCGGCGCCCTCACCGGATGTGAAGCCCTGGGTCAGGTTGCCGCTCAGCGCCTCCCTTCCCTCTCGTATCCTCTCCAGTTCCTTGGCGCTGTGACGTATGTTCTGACAGTACACGACGTCATCAAATCCTGTGGAAAGGAAGAGGTGGGGAGAGAAGTGGTAAAAACGTTTAGTTATGACAAAGCATTTTTTTAATTTTCGACGCCCTCCCCCCACCCCACAAAATGCCTACTCCCATCCAAACAAACAACCCACATCTACACACGCACACACGCACACATCCACACACCAACCCTGACTCACCCGCGAAGTCAATGTGCCAGCGACTGTGACCTATATCGTACTCCTCGATCCTCTCAAAGCGATGACCCCAGAGGATTTCCTTGGGCAGATAGGACGTCCTGGACTGGCACACTTCACCTGTGGTTGGGGGGGGGGAGAGAGGGACGAGATAGGCACACATTAACAATAACTGGTATTATGGTCAAGTCATTAGTTTGTGTAGAAGTTAATCCCCAAGAGATGAAATGAGCCCAAACAGTTCAACCCACAAACCCTCCGCTCGTGAATGTTTATTCTCTTTTGGGTCGAGCTGTTAAGCTCTTAGGACCCGGTTCATTTTATCGTATGCGAGCCTCATCAAGCGGGCATCGCCGTAGAGGTAATCCTCCGCAGGTACTGTGACTTGTCCTTCCAAATCCCCGCACAGCTCGGGGAACTCTTCGAGTACGTGGGCCACCGTCCCCTCCGGTCGGCCACACAGCCGACAGGTCAGTTCCCCACGAACAAATAAAGCAAAATCAAATAATAATAATAATGGAAATGATGAGAAGAAAACATGTTATTTTTTTTTACGTATTTTGCTTTTTTTTTACTCCGGAAGTTGGTCAAAATGGTGGAAACTAAATTTCTCCGCTGTCTATAAAATACAAGAATAATACAACGTACAAATGTAATATGAGGAAATCAAAGATATCAAAGATTTGTTCAAGGATATCAAAGATTTGTTCAAGGATATCAAAGATTTGTTCAAGGATATCAAAGATTTGTTCAAGGATATCAAAGATTTGTTCAAGGATATCAAACATTTGTTCAAGGATATCAAAGATTTGTTCAAGGATATTAAAGGATTGTTCAACGAATTGAATTCCCTCTATGCCCGTCTGGTGTTGTATTTTACTTGTAATGTCATTTTGTGGCTGTATTAATCCGGAAGTTAAATCGAACAACGTCATCTCATGTAGAGCACGTTCATTCGTTGACTTCAGCATCGTCTCGGCGTGTGAAACTTATTACAAGAGTGGTGGTGATACTGAACTCTTGCTACAAGGTGGCTCGGTTCAACCTGATGGAAGTGATACAGACTACAACGAACCACAGGACGACCATTGCGATTAAACTTCAGGATGGAATCTTGAGAACGAGGCTCCGCCTAACAGGCATGCATAGCCTTGAACTCTTGATTTGATTGTGGATATCTGTCTTGTTATTATTTCTGGATCAGGATCTTCATCATGGATTCTTGATTCTCTATAGTCCAGGCACCTGTTACGACGGACAAACGATGAGGTCACTGATCTCGCTCCATCAAATTACCAGTCTATGACGGTGATGCGTCCATTTCTGAACATTTATATAAAATGTTGTGTGTGTAACTATGTTTAGGAAGATTTAGATTGCAGTTTGTTTTCTGTAACTGTTGAACATGTTTGTAAAGCGCTTTGAGCCACGCCCTTGGCTGGGGTACTGCGCTATATAAGTGAACAAAATAAATAAATTTCATCTGTTCTTTTTCGAATAAAGAAAGAATAATAATATAGAAACCAAATATGAATTATTTGACTCATCATATGAAACATCCCCAATGAGTCCTGTTATAATCGTATAATCTCGTATCTATTGTACGTGTTAATTTACAGCTTAATTATCTCCCCTCATTATCACGTGATTTAAACTCTCCTGCCCACAAAACCTTTCCCCCCTCTATGCAACGTCCCAATAGACTCGCCTATTTGATCTGACTCCCTAATGCCCTAATGGAAGCTTCTGTTTACATTGATACTTGTACGTGCGCATGTCCGCGGCAGATGGTTTGTACCACCAATACCCAATGATATTTGACACCTGTTAGATAATTTGACTTGGCCTGATATTCCTCCCCCCTCTCCACTATAAAAACCGGCCTCTCTGTCACAGGGATCCCCACTACCACCTCCACCGTTTCAGATAAAACAGTGGGAGAGGGATCATCTGGTCAAATATTGTTTCCCAACACGGGGCGGTGGAAGGGGGAAAAAGGGGGGGGGGCCAACACCGATCAACGAGTCCATTCACAAAGTACGCGATGTGTCTAGTGATGGTATATGGTTAATTAATCGGGTTCATAATTATCAAGGGTCTAATGTCTTCTCTATACAGAGGCTCCTTCTATACTGAAGATTATTGCGTCCTACGTTCTATTAAGAACGTATTGGCAAGTAACGCAGGGTTCACAGGCCACGGAGGTGAGGAATAACGCTTTTCTCAGCCGCCTTTGTTTTCTTAACTAACAAGTGTCAGTCCCATTCGGACTCAGGGACACCCTTGGCCCCAGGAAAAAATCCCTGCCTTCACGGAGATTCGAACCCGTGACCATCGGTACGCCAGCTGAGCGCGAATGGCACTCGACCACCGTTTCATAATAGATGATTGATAATATAGTGGTTGGTGTGTCAAGTATATATTTAATTTAATTGAAACAAAAGTATTTCGAAAAATCTATCATCACAATAAAGTCGTAATATTTTGATTCGCAATTCTCAGGACAAAATCTATAAATTTGATGTTCAAAACATAAAATTAGTAATAACCCAAACAGAACAGTTCTTCCAACAGACTGATATATATTTTTTTTTAAATTTTAAATACCGATCTTTACATTTGTTTTTTATTTTTTATTTTAATAATTAAGAACAATTAATTTTTGAACTAGAATTAAGAAACGAAATTATTTTTAATGATAAAGATTATTTATGTGAGTGGAAGGAGTGGACTGTATGTTTTTAAAGGTCATTATTATGTTTATGAGGATGCAAGGACACCTAAGATGTCAAGTAAAGGTCATGCTCATTATACGACGTGGTGTGAAGGTCCTGAACTGATCCAAAGATGATGATAGTGAAGGTGGTTTATTTTATTGCACTTTTATCCATGTTAATATATCCTGCTCAATTTAGGGGGGGGGGAACTAATGTTCCACACAATAGTCTATTGGTGTTTATGTAATGCTTCTCTGTCGTCGTTAAATCTCCTAAGGAAAAAACTTTTGGAAACTACTCCGTAACTTTGGTGCAATAGCTTCAAAAGAGCGCACTGCCAGGGACGCACTGTGTCAAACCTCACTTGGAACTTTCAGAAGAGATTGTTCGGAGTCGCGCAGCCCAATCAAAGTCAAAGATACAAGTTTTGTTTGGAAAGGTGTTGGCAAAAATATCTCTTTTTCATGAACACCAAACCCAGCAGCTTACCTGTGGATTCCACGATTCCAGACAGGTAGACAATAATCTCGAACTTTTCCGAGCTGAGGTCGGCCGGGCGTATGTCGTAGAGGGGGCTGTCCTTGTCTATGATGTGCGTCAGTATGATTGGCCACATGAGGAACACGCGATCCCCCATACCATTGGCTGAAAACTCGCAGTTGAACTGGTACAAGGGGTAGTAGGCGCCCTCTTCCGTCGAATGTCTGCGGATGACCATCCCGGAGATGCAGGCGTCCACAAGGTGAGACTTTCTGAGATCTCCGACACGTATCTAGAGAATAAAGTTTTTACATGGCGCATGAATACACTGATGGGAATGTTTGGGATGTCTGGTGAAATGATTCTTAAAAAACAACAAAACAGGGCCACGGCGTATTAAAAACACACAACATTCAGCAAAAACTAAGGCTGCGGAAATTAACGATTAATTTCTCGATTAATCGTTAAAACCTTTTACGAGTAAATTTTTTTTAACGATTAATCGATCCACCACTTATAAATGTAATGGAAGTCAAAAAGTAAAATATTTAGGCCGATAAATATAAACTAATTTCCAAACGATGAAACGAACATTTGGGTTTTAAACTATTGACGGACGTGAATGTTAAAAATTTTGATAAAGGTTACTGTGTCCATTGAGAGAAATAATTTGCCTACCATGCAATGTTACTTCTAAGTCTAACATTTGTTAGTCCATATGCAAAGTTAAAAAAAAATTCGTGTGCAAAGTTGCACAACGTCATTTTTTGTGCAATATTTTACAATATTTGCTGCGTGGTGTTTCTCCTGCGTGGCGTCGATCAAATATCTGCGTAGCCGCACTGCTTAAAGGGATCATTGCTACCAAGGTTCTAACACTTCGCTTGCATATCATCTGCAACCCAAACATCCACTACAGTATCGGAAACTTCATTTGAGACAATCTAAAGCTTTGTCAACGATTGTTCAGCTCGGCTGGTTATATTGTCCATAAGATCCGTTCATCACTTGAACCAAATAATGTCAATACACTTGTCTGTTTGCGTTGTTGGTTAAAATATGTCATATAAAGAAGAAATTCCAGTGTTATTTCGATTTTCGACAAGTAATTTAAAAAATGTTACTATGACATCATAAATTTCAATTTTTGGCTTTAATCGAAATTAACGATTAATTTATCATCGTTAATTTTTAAAAATTTAACGAATGAAATTTAAATTAATCGTTAGCAGCCCTAGCAACAAAACAAAAATCAAATCCTCCGCAGTTGCGAGTCTCAAACATTTTGATTTCCAACATCATAACAAGAACCGTATTTCTCACCCTCTCCCGCAACGATTTCCTTCTCCTCTCCGTCTTCTCACACTAACTCCCATGGACCGATCAAAACCACCTCCCACCCACTCTTCTTTATAAATATCATTGCAATCAAAACACGTTGACTACTACAACGACGCCATTATTTGACAGCTCAAAAGAGGAGAGAGAGCGAAAACATTATGTGTCAACAAAAAAGGAATTTAAAAAACCCGTAAAAAACCAAGTTTTTCACTATAAATCCTTTATGTACGAGAAGTAACTAAAAGAATGTTCATTATAATACGCAGCGCAAGACCATCCAAAAATACAAAATTGTAGTGGTGTCGTAAAGCATGTTTAATATAATGCGCACCGATCAGGAATATGTTTATAAAAAGTGCTGTCAATAAAATACGCACCTTATTGCGCGACAGAAAGGTTGTTCAATATAATACGCACCGCGACGCTCTATCTAAAAAAATAACATGATACATAGGAATAAATAAAATAATCTAAAAAATCAATAATTTAATTACGGTACATGCGATCGATCTGAAATTTTGATACATAGTTTTTATCATCGCCATCAAACTGCCTGCTGAATTTCAGCTCGCTAGCTTAAGAGGAAGTGGGTTAAAAATCGATCAAAAGTTTTGGCGACAAGCAATCAATGGTGCACGCAAGCAGACACCACGAGTTAATATAAAGGATTTAAAAATCACTAACCCTTGTTCGTTTGTGACAGTAAAACAGACATTAATATACAAAATATTAGATCAGAGAAGAAGAGAATCTACTTTCAAAATTTATAACATTTTTTAAGCTACGCATTTTCAAGGTAACCTATTTAACAAAACCAACGACCCGGCACGAGTCCAACGCCAAGGACGGGGCAAGTGTCCAGGAGCCTGGCGAAAGATACGCCCAACGAACGACCCAACACCATCAACGAAGTTGAACAGCCTTTCAAAACTTTCTGTGCAAGTTAGTTGTTATAAACATTACAGAGGCAGGGGTGCGTTGTTGTTGTTTTTTTCCATTCTTATTTGATATTACGTGTGCTTTAATATAGTAATTTACGGTAATAAATTTACGGTAATAAATTCACTCCGCGACAGACCAGACATAACGACGTTTTTAAGACATGAACATTGTCCTCTATTCTGTTTACGTCCTATAAAGGGGGCATTTCCCCCTTCCCACGCCCCCCCCCCGCCCGTATGGCATTCCTAACGGTATCAAAGAGCATCCGCGATGACGTAACTATATATATAGTATCAGACGGTAAGCACATTTACTGGGCACACGACATCACCTTAACGAGCAACCGGCAGCTTGTAGCTGTGATATACCATTCTCGTCCACTCTGTGACCCAAAGCAATTACAACATGTACATCAGGGGCGGATTCAGGGTTGGGTTACTCAGAGTTTTCCACTGTTTCCATTGCAGTTGTTTGTATATGCTGGAGTGTTTAATCTGAGATGCCCCTTTGCAGATTTCTACACCCACCTTCACCCCCACCCCATACCAAAAAAAAATTTGGTTCTGTTGTGAGATTAGTCCTAGACAGGCCACATGCCAAAAAAATGTTGCATAATGTAATACAACAGAGCATTTTTTGTGTGACTGAGCAGGCGCATTAATCATGCATTTTGAGGAAGCTTTTATCTCACGATGAAAAATAGTTCTACACTAAGTGACATTGCCATGACTCACAGACAGCAGTATTGTTTGTTATTGTAGGATTTCAACTTTAGTACGATGGCATATTCCTATGTAAGGATCAGCCTCTTTAGTAAGCTGGCACATTGCTATGTAAGGATTGACTCTTAAAAACGATTGCCTATTGCTATGTATCTTCTTCAGATTTTTAGCAATGGTGATTACCTTGAAAGGGGTAGGAGATATGTTACGATAAAGATTCAACGAATACTTTACATTAAGAAGAAAACACATCTCTGATATGCAGCATAATGAGACTTTCAGACTTAGGAATTGTGTTATAAACTCAGAAGTAGACGCAAAAATTATGGGAGGTGGAAACAATAAATGTGGATGCTAGAAACAGAAGCGGGAGCAATGTTCACTCTAAGGTTCGTTGGTCCGTGTGCAAAGTTTTAAAAAAACCCATCTATTTTGTGTGTAATATTTTACAAAATTTGCAGCGCGGTAATTCAAAACTTAATTCTGCGCGCTTAAAGGAACACTGACCAGGAGCCGATACTTCCGGAATGAGCCTCGTAAGCCATTTGACGACATCTCACTAAACTCAGATTAAAGATTGTAGTAATGAGTATGGGGCGGTAATTTTCTCCAACGGTCGCATGTTTTTTTATCGATACAATTAAAGTATTAAAGTATTCTCTCTTTGAATTAACTCTATCGTACCCTCAACAACCGAAGAAACCGAACAAGTCGAACATTTTTCTTCACACCTTGTACCTCGGCGACGGGGAGATATGTGCCCACGCTACCTTTGCTACACCTCTGACGCCTGCATGTGGTAGAAAAGAAATGAAACAAAGAGGGTCGGAGGACAACTGGACAACGGAGACACAACAGAACGACCTGGCCTGGTTGCAGCTTTGTAATCATGTGTTGGCAGCACTATTTTTAGCTGCATTGTCGGGTACTGCGCTATCTCAAGTTCTAAAGTTAGTATCATTGTTGTTATTATTGTTGTTATTATTAGATCTTCAACGGTACCTGAAGCACAAGACGTCCGTTCTCCTGGTTGATGATGGCGTGTTTGGAGAAGAGTATCGTGTTGGCGCGGTATTTTGGCCGAGCAATCTTCACGAAGATGAACCCCAGCATGAACGTCTCTATCATGAAACCCAGGACCACCTGAAAGATCATCAAAAGAAAAGTTCAAGTCACTTGTGTTTTTTTAAATGATTTTTAAAAAGTACATCCGCTTTGAAGATACGGACTTGAAACCGCCTGCTGGAAATAAATGAAACTAGATCAGGGGTGGGGGTCTTTCAAACTCGGATGAAGCCGTGTGCTATTTTATCACTTAAGAGATGTGTCAAGGGCCACCACCCCACCCCCTACCCCCACAAACCAACTACCCGAAAAGTAAACAAAAAAAAACACACTTCATACACCTTAAATCATTTTACTACTTATCACTAAAAATAACAACTATTGTATTTACTTGCTTAAATCAGGTTTTATTTTAATAAGTATGTTGCGCATATAATATTTACAGTAAAACTAGTTGTGTATCAGTACTAGCTGTCTGAATTTAACGACTAGTCATTTTTTTTTAAAGTTACTTTCGGGCCACAAAAATCCACTTGGCATGCGGCCCGCAGGCCGAGTGTTTGAGACCCCTGAACTAGATCAAACATATCAACAAAATGAGAACCGTTTGTGTATTAAACAATAGAAATATCAAATGTCAAGAAACAAAGACAATTGGCGACCTGTAAAAAGTTTTCATTATCTTAGAAATCTAGCGTAATCTGTAACAATTCTTCAAATGTCAAGAAACAGTGCAAATGGCGGGTAGTGGTGGCTACCTGATGTCCATCGGAAGATAGACCACTTGATCCCCCAACACTTGTAGCACCCCACCCCAAGACCTCACCCACCACCCCAACAACGGTCTCACCTGGAGGTACATGAGCGGGAGAGTGGCGGCGCAGTCCGCGTTGGGGTACGCCATCCCGTAACCGATGGTCGTCTGCGTCTCCAGTGAGAACAAGATGGCGCCCGGAAACGACTTGACGCCCAGCAGGCAGAAGTCGTGCTTCGGGTTGTCCAGGTTGTCGAAGTCGCCGTTGTTGTAGGCCATGAGCCACCAGAAGATGGCGAAGACCATGAAGCTGACCAGGAACATGTTGAAGAGGATGGCCAGGGCGTAGCGCCACTCAAGGTCAATCAGCGACACGTACAGGTCGGCCAGGTATTTTCTCTTATGCTGACCCAAACCGGCAAGATAGACTCTGGAATTTTTCATGGTAATTTTATAATTTTTGGACATTAAAATATTGTGAATTACACTAATCAGTAATTTTAAAAAAGGATGGTAAAAATATTATAAAATGCATTGCTCAACATCAGTAGGTCGTATATTTGTACTGAAAAAACAACCTCAATAATATTTATATTCACATGATAAAATTGGGTTTTATGAGCTATGTCTCAATGGATGCAGCCCTGTTTAGACGTAAACAACAATTATTATTTTTGTTACCCCAGTAAGTGATTATAATTATTAAAAATGTATTGGATTGTCAGCGATGACACAGTGAAACGAAGACTTGAGAACCATTCTGTTCCACGACGCTTGGCCGTTTAGGTATAAAATCAGGGATTCCCAAAATATAACCTTGAGGGTGTCGCGTGATCCGTGGGGCTGCATTTCCATTGTAACTTTACGTTATACTTTTTTTTAAAGATATTAGAAGACTGTTGATTTCATTGTAAAATTCATCTGACAGCAAAGATGTTCATCTACTCGGCTGTTGTTAAGTTAGGAAACTCCTGCGTTTCGTGAACTTCGTGCAGCCTATCTCACCTGTAGGTTCCATTTTTCTTGACCAGCGCCTTCCGCTTGTCCTCTGGGTCAACTCTGCGGCAGTAACTGTGCAGGGCGCAGCATTTCAGCCTCAGCTTTTCCCACCATCTTTTCTGCTTTGGGGCAACCTCGTCTGGGTCAGCAAACAGGAAGAGCGTCCCGGCCACTTCCGTCTCGCGAGAGGTCGCAGTCTGGGCCATTCTGGAAATAAAAACAACCCGTAAAAACAAAGTTTTTGGCTATAAATCCCTTATATATGAGTCATAACAAAAAGTATTAATTATGTTCAATATAATAAGCACCGCGCGACAGACCCCTGTGACATCGCGGGCTGGAGTTAAACTCCAGTGACCCGTGGAGATGAACAATAACAGACAACTACACATGCTTCATAGAGATAAACTAAAAATTCATTAATTTAATTACTGTACATGTGATCCATCTGAACTTTTGAAACAATGCATTGTTAGGTGACAAAAGTCTATATGCAAAATTTCAGCTTGATAGAATCACGGGAAGTGAGTCATTTTTAAATCCTTTATATTAACTCGTGGTGTCTGCGGCCGACCGACCGACCTTGCTTGCTTGCTTGCTTGCTTGCTTGCTTGCTTGTCGCCAAAACTTTTGATCGATTTTTAACCCACTTGCTCGTAAGCTAGCGATCTGAAATTTTGCAGGCAGTTTCGTACCAATAATAAAAACAATGTATCAAAATTTCAGATCGATCGCATGGACCGTAATTAAATTATTGATTTTTTAGATTATTTTATTTATTCCTATGTATCATGTTATTTTTTGAGATAGAGCGTCGCGGTGCGTATTATATTGAACAACCTTTCTGTCGCGCAATAAGGTGCGTATTTTACTGACAACACTTTTTATAAACCTATTCCTGATCGGTGCGCATTATATTAAACACGTTTTACGACACAACTGCAATTTTGTATTTTTTGATGGTCTTGCGCTGCGTGTTATAATGAACATTCTTTTAGTTACGTCTCATACGTAAAGGATTTATAGTCAAAAACTTGGTTTTTTACGGGTTGTTTTTATTTACTTTTGTTCTTCCGCAGAACCAAAAGATCACGACAGAGAGACAAGATGTGAAGTTAATATAAGGGATTTTTTAAAAAGGAGAAAAATTGGATTGACTTGATTGACTTTAAGACGGAACATGCGACTCTTGAACTGTGTGTCCATTTAATTGTTTTGTTTTTGTTTTTTTATAAACATCAAAAAAAAAGAAAAAAATATGAGAGAAATCCTACTCTCAATGAGGAATAAAAATGACAAAAGAATTATCTTAAAAGTTATTACGTTAAAAGGCTGCGGCATGAACAGTAACAACACATGCAGCAACAAGAGAAGAGAACAAAGTCAAATATCAAGTGTCCCGCTTACGACACAAACGCAACACCGGGTCTGGTCACACACTATTGACCTAATACATTCATAATATCCCTATCGGAGACAAACAAAACAACGAACAAGGAGAGACTATGGAGGTTCGGCTTTGTCTTTACTTATTGCAATGTAGCTCGCTGATTTTGTAGAGTGTTTTTTTTCATGTTATTTTTAAAATCATTGAAAAACAGTTGGTCTGTATGTTAGATGAAAATGTATATTATATTGTTTAATTTTATTTCATGTTCATGAACTGATATAGTCACATCGTTCAACAATATTTCAGAAATGAAGTTCTGACAGAGATTCACTTTATTTTTTCACAACTATCTTCACGTCATTGTTGAACAACTTAATTTAATGAGATGATTAATTAATGAAATAGTTATAATCCCAAGCCGTGTCTAAGTTTCAATTAAAGAAATAAACTCTTAGATGTTAATAAATTGATACTTAATTATAACATTTTTTAAAAATACCTTCACACGCCAAAGATTAAAATCGCAGTGGAAACGAGTAAAGCTCTAGAAAGGTAACACGGACATTAAGCTCCAAGAAACAGCCTAGTTTTCAAATCCGGAAATTACATCGTTAAAGAAAATTTGTGAGCGTTTGACAAATAAGCGTTATTTATTATTTATTTTTGTTACTTTTGAACCAGTACAGTTTTATTACACGCGCTAACTTTCAACACGATTTACACACATGATCATCCACTACACATGACACATCTTTAGAGCTACACACTTACACATCAAAAGTTAACTCTTGCTTGCTACCTGCCCCGTTCTTTCATCAAACCCCGATGTTCGTGTGTTCTCGCTTAAAGTTTTCCGCAAATTTACCCCCACCCCCTCCCACATTTCCCCTTCTGAAATCAAATTTTCTCTCGTTGTTTTGACAACCGGTCAGCGGCGTAGCCACTTCACCTAATTTCTTAATCTTGAAACCCCATCCTCTCGTTAAGGAAAAAAAAACGAAACCCATTGTGTCTATGGAATTGACCTCATTTAAGTTGTCATGTTGGACTCCGGATCGCCGCCAAATGAGTACAGATTATAAAATATTATTTTAAGATTGAATTGAAAGTCATTATTTGGTAAACACTCGGACGCTCCGTTTGTACCAAACAAAATCCCCCCCCCTTTTTGACCCCTCATAGAATAAACATTTTACAAATTACTTCTTAAGCTCTAAGCCCCTTGAGGACGCCATTGTATTGTCACTTGACTCCCCCCCACCCCCACCAAAAACCTTCTGATTGACTTGCCTGTCCTTAAAACAAAAACTGACATCTGTTAGGGCTGCGTGTGACTCAGTTGATCGGCTGTCACTCAAGAAGACAGGCGCCCCCACCCCACCCACCGAGACCACACCCTACAGCTAAAAGTGGGACTTCTTTTTGAGGCCCGACTGTGCCTAGGGTCCCCCCACCCCCCCCCCTTACCCTTCACCATACACTATTACAAACGTCGTTTTCAGAACAATCGAGAAGTCGTCATCCGTCATCCAGACCTCTGTCAGGATACACTGCGCTAATGGCTGGTCTTTGAACAATCCCACTATGACAGACACTTAGTCTCACCGATCTATCTGTCTCTATATCTCTCTCCTCTCTATGACTATTGGTTCTCACAGAGTTTGGCATCTCAGGGGGTCTCAAAATTTTGAGGATCATTCATAATTTCCAACACATTCCATTTTTAAAAAAAATATATTTCAGGGTACTTTTTAAAAAATTTAATGGGCAATTAATTTTGACCCATTTAAATGTGGCTCTTATTTAAATAATGTTTTAATTCAGTTTAATGTTTTCAATGAAAAGTTTCAGCTTGTCACATGGTTTAGAAGCACCGTCTGAAGTCATCTACATTACTTGAATATCATAGGTCAATTATATATTTATTATTTTTTTAAGGGGTGCCAAATGCACTTTTATTTTCTCGTGGCAAATGGGTGGAAAAAATCTGGGATTTTCTAGAGCAGATTTCTATTTATAGTTAGATTTTTTTCTGGAATGGATGTTCATCTTCAAATGTACTCAAACTGTCCTGAAACCCTGCCGTGATCAACTCATTTCATATCAATAATTCATATTGTACACAAACCCAGGGCCGTGCGGACATACGGTTAAAGTTTATTGTTTCAGAAATAATTAATGTTTTTAAAAAAATTAGTTTTAAAGAATGAACTTTCAAGAGACAAAAAAAAATTAAACACGAAAAGTTGTAAGCGAAAAAATAATTTGTATTTTTAAAACTGAATTATTCAAACAAATTTTAATTACCGTATATTCCGGGGTATAAGACGACTGGACATATAAGACAACCCCCATAGTTTTCCTGTTAAAATATAGGTTTTAAGCTATTTTCGCCAAAACACTTTAAGTTCGATACTGGCTTTATATCTCTTTCTTCTAGCTGGTGGAGACATGATGGGGTCTTGAATGTTAGCAATTCGTGTACTTTACTGTATTGCGGTACTGGTGCTGTACTTTTTGAACAGATACAAATACGATAAGACGTCACCCGCGTATGATAAGACGTTACCCTCGTATTATAAGACGTTACCCTCGTATTATAAGACGTTATCCTCGTATTATAAGACGTTACCCTCGTATTATAAGACGTTACCCTCGTATTATAAGACGTTACCCTCGTATTATAAGACGTTACCCTCGTATTATAAGACGTTAACCTCGTATTATAAGACGTTACCCTCGTATTATAAGACGTTACCCTCGTATTATAAGACGTTAACCTCGTATTATAAGACGTTAACCTCGTATTATAAGACGTTACCCTCGTATTATAAGACGTTACCCTCGTATTATAAGACGTTACCCTCGTATTATAAGACGTTACCCTCGTATTATAAGACGTTAACCTCGTATTATAAGACGTTACCCTGGACGTCTGAGAAGATTTTTAGGGATCAACAAGACGTCTTATACACCGGAATATACGGTGTTGATAAAAATTAGTTATTAATCATATCTTATATTTTAAAACTTTAATTTTACAGTGTCTTTGCTTTCTTACATCATCAAATATAAGTCTAATTATTGTGTTTTAATTTAATACAGTTAATAATAGTATTAAATCATGCGACAGTTACTTAATCTTTCTAACTAAGATTGACGTCTGCTAAGATCACACGTAAAATATAAACATATAAATAAAGAGATAAGTAAAGGTGTTTATTACAGAGATATAAGGGGCAGCACCAAAAAGGGTACAAAAATAGAGGGTGCCCCGGACAACACTGTCCGACAAGCTGGGGCAGCGGGAAGCCCTCAAAACATAAAATATAGTTGAGGGGTAAGGAAAATAAGAACTTTATTATTTTTTTAATTTATAGTAAAAGTAAAAAGCTGTAGCCTTGTTCTGATCAACGAATTTTACCGTAAAGTGAACATTACCCATAACCCCCCCCCCTTTTTTTTTCTTCCCTTTTTTCTTACCTGTCAATGATGTCATCATCGGTCTGATGGGTCGCCCGGACATTGTCCACGTACTCCACCACAGTCATAGTGAGGAAGTAACCGAGGCGTTACCTCGACACACGTGATTACTGCGTTGGCGCTTGTGCGCCAGAGGTTCTCAAACAAGCATTTATAGCTGTCAAGTTTGTTGGCACAAGGTGCTCGACAGTTCTAGGCCTACGAAGAAATGGTGTTATTTTTTCCACGGATCAGATGAATGGGAGGGGGGGAGTGGGGGAACTGGATTTTTCGAGTTAAGGAGCAAATATTCTGACGTCATGTTGGTATAAAATATATTCGGGATGTTTGCGGATTTTTTTCAGAATTCATATTTTTTTAAACCAACCTGTGGATTGAAAATTACCCTTAAAACAAAAAATACACGTGGAAACTTAAATAATTCCAATGCAGAGTTGTTACATTTAATAAGTTTTTTTTGTTGTTTTTTTTAAATTATTCTTGTTCAAACTGATTCTTACATAAAACTTCATTTCGTTTCAGAAAGTATTTTGGTTGGTGTATGAAGGCAACAAAGCAGTCACGTGATCAACATAAATAAAAACACACAAAGAAATTGGAGTAGTTGTTGTTTTGTTGTTGTTTGAGGGCCCCTAATCGCCCAGCTAGCCTTTTGTCAGACACCAGATGGCGTTGATGAGAAGAATAATTAATTATAATTTCGTAACGTTTGAACTATTTCTGGAACACGCTTATATCCTGCACATAAGAGGGGGGGTCAGAGGTCACAATGACGCCTAGTAATTCTAGCAGTTAAGAATATTGTTTTAAAAAAAGACTATTCGACTATTTTTTCGCTAGATCCCAAACAATTTTTTTGAACGACGGGGGCTCAGTGGCGTAGCGAGGGGGGGCAGGGGGGGACATATGTCCCCGGGCGCCACGTTAGGGGGCGCCAAAATGAGTATTAAAACTCTTTATTTAATTTTATTTTGATGTAAACTAATGTATCCGAAATACTCTTGCAAGATTGAATTTAGGAGCTCCGAAAATATCTTCATTACAAATCAGTTGGCAACATTGATTTTGGCGCCCCATTGAGCGTTAAGGGGCGCCATTCTACTCATAAATAAATGACACACCCACAATGAAGGATTGCTGATGGCGATTTAAAAAAAAACTGTGAGTTGCTGGGAGTGAGAGTAGGGGAGCAGTAAGAGACAAAGGCGATTTTTTAAAATAGAACAAACAGAGACGACACTAAAAGCAACCAAAATGATCAAGACAAGAAAACGAAGTGACTTAAAGCAGTGGTTCTCAACCTGTGGTCCGTGAACTAGTGATCCGCGAAGATGTGCCTGGTGGTCCACGAGCAAAGCATGAAATGTACTCACTGTATGATTCATCGAGAAAGACTAGCAAGTGAAAGAATTAAAAAAATGACCCCCTTTCCAGTCCATGGCGGACTATGGGGCAAGTGATGTAGCGTTCCACAAGTTTTTAGCCACCACTAACGAGCAGGGGAATGTGTGGCTAGCACAATGCCCCGGGGGCCTTGCCAGTACCTGGGCAAGAACCCGCGACTCGGGATCTGCCTCGGATCGATAGTCCAGTGCGCTACCACTTAGACCATCATTAAAGCAGACTTAAAATATATTTTTGATCTGGCCTAAATCGTTTTTAAATTTTATCAAGGCTCGTCCATTAAATTCTCGTTTCTTTGATTTCTTATGTTCGAATATGAATCTTGAACATTATTAGTTACTGATGAATACTGAAATTCGCTGGTTATCAGACTGTTTGAATTACAAGATGACGTAAGAGAGTTTCTTGTAAAAAAAAACTAAAAGCTTGTTGATCATTTGAACCATAGCTTAGCCTTATAGGTTGCTGTTCTGGCTTTCTTGGATGAAACATTTGAAGAACTCAATAAACTTAATTCAACTCGGCAAGGAAAGCAGAGACATTATATTACTCTCGGTGACAAAGTGTCTGCTTTTACGAAAAAGCTCGATCTTTGGAAAAGAAGATTATTTCAAGGTAACTTTGAGATGTTTGATCAATTATACGAAATCACAGAGAAACCAGAAAATATTGAAATAAATAAAGAACTGTTGATAAATTTGATTTCTGGTCATATTCAATCAATGCAGGGCCAATTTTAATTCTACTTTGGTGATTTTTAACGTTCAGTGGTTTTTCATGGGTTTCCAGTCCTAATCTCGCACACATTGACTCATCAAATAAAATAACCAACATCGTAATTAAACCAATTCATTGAACTGACTATCGATACCACTTTGAATATGTTGCATCAGAAAGTGGGCTTAATGAAATTTTGTAGCACTCCGAGCTGTCTCAGATGGCTTTTAAAATACTTTTACCTTTGCAACTTTGTGAAAGTGGATTTTCTGCATTGCTTACAATAAAAGCAAAACATCGTTCGTAGTAAATAAACTAATATAGCAGTATTTTAATACAAACTACTATTTTTCCAGTGGTCCTTGAATCTCCAACGGTTAGGAACCACTGGCTTACAGAATGGTTAATTCACGTCCCTTTGCTGCATGCTGTGACAATTTTTTAAAAATAAAATCGTTTTCCCCAATTCCACTGTGGAGGGAGAAAAGTGGGGGAGGGAGGGAAGGTCTCTCCTCTCACGGCCTTGTGTCGGTATGTCAAAGCAAGTTGGACTCCTTTTATATGAAACATCAGACACTGCCTCTCTTTTCTGTCTCTCTGTGATCAAACTTGATCAGTATGATCCACTGTTAGAAAAACACAACGTGCCCGATAAAATCCAGGTGCAGTATCTTATTTATACCGGAAATCCAAAATTAATTTATCCACCTATTTTCATCGACTGTAAGGAAACAGCTGTTAGGTGAAATCAGAAAAAAACAAATACTACGGTATCTTACTTGACTCAACACCCGATCTAAGACACCGTGAATAGCTTTCTCAAGTCATCAGATTTGTTGATGTGGATTTTCAAACTAAAAAAGAAACCATCAACGAATCATTTTTAGGTTTTATCCAGATACATTCCCAAAGACGCAATAAGCCTTGAAAGAGTTATCGTAAAGAAACTGTAATCTAATAACATACCTCTAGCCAACTATCGGTCACAATGTTATGACAATGCTGCTGTAATGACTGGGAATATATCCTGCCTTCAACACCGAATATGTGCCAGAAATCACATAGCCATTGTTCGTCAACTGTAACAACCACAGCTTAAACTTAGCAAGAGTACACTCAGCTAAACATGATCCAGTTGTTATCACGTTTTTGGAACAGTTGAAAGTATAAATTTTTGTTTTCTCTCGTTCAAAAACTAGTTGGGAAGAATTAAAAAGAGTTGCGCCAATCACAATGAAAAACGTTGGAGTGCACGATCAGAAACTTTTAAAGCAATTTATGAAGGACTAGATGAACTGGTAGAGCTGTTGGAAAAAAATATCAGAACATAAAAATCTGACGCCTGACACCAGAAGTAATGCAGAAACTTTGCTGGCAGGTATATTAAACTTTAAATCCCTATATAGTTTTGTTAAATTTCTAGAACATCATACTTGGGGAAATTGATCGAGTCCAGAAACGGATGTAGAATCCTACTGTGAATTTCAAGGAAGCAGCATGTGATCTTGAATCGCTTGAGCAAGAAATTGTCAATATTCGGTATAATTTGAGAGAGGTTGCGGTAGATAATGAAAAGGAAGATGCAAAACTTGGGAAATCGAGGTTGACAGAAGGATTAGACTACATCGGAGGATGCTTGGAGAGATGCAGGACTTTCTGCAGAAGAAGAAACTGCACGTGATATGAACAGCGTAATTGATAGCCTCCAACAGGAGATATCAATGCAGTTTTTACGTCTAAAAATCTAAACAACAAATTTGGATTTTTACTAGACGTCAAAACTATTCTCGCTGAGACAAATGTCGATACACTTCGTCAAATTTGCTTAGATTTTGTAGATTTCTTCGATACTGACGTCAATGGTCACGAATTGTGTACATAAATCAGAGACTGAAAAATGCTGCTAGTACCCGGACTGAAGTTCTAACGGAAACTCCTTTAGATCTTTTTGGTTTTATTGTTTTATATAGAGATGACGTATTTCCGAATCTGCACATTTCACTTCAAATACTTCTAACAATTGCTGTTTCAACTGAAAGCTGTGAGCGGTCCTTCAGCAAACTGAAGCTTATTTTTTCTTATTTACCTGCTTCAATGGGATGAGATCGTCTGAGTAATCTTGCACTCCTTAGCATCGAAAGAGATAAACTTGAGAATATTAATTTTGACAACGTGATTGACGAGTTTGCGACATTAAAATCAAGGAGAGTGAATTTGTTGTAGACTATGTCTAATGGTATAATTAGTAGAGTATTTTTGTTTTCAAATAAATTGTTTACAATCGTATAGAGAATTATTAGTATGTATTCTATTTCATTAAAATACAGAAGCTTCGAAAATGAACTATATAAATTATTATAAATCGCAAAATTTCACATTTTTATTGGGGGCTCAGAATTTTTCGGACAGACAAGGGGCGCTGATTGTGTGTCATGTCCCCGGGCGCACAGGACCCTAGCTACGCCACTGCGGGGGCTACAAAATGTATGTGACAGTGGCGTAGCCAGCGGTAGTACAAAGTAATAATAACCCCCTTTCCAGTCCATGACGGACTATGGGGCAAGTGAAGTAGCGTTCACATGTTTTATTTAGCCACCAATAACCAGCAAGGGATTGTGTGGCCAGCACAATGCGCAGGGGGCCATGCCAGCACCGAGAATAGAACCCGCGACTCTCTTCTACCTCGGTTCGGCAGTCCGCTAGACCACCGCGGCGTTAGTACCAAGTAGGATGCTCGAAAGTTCCATAACCCCTTACTCGAGTAACACTCGGAAATTAGTCAACTAGTCCAAAAGTAGATATTCCAAAAGAGAAAAAAATGTGCCGCCAGAGGTCCAGTCCGCAGCCTCTTCCTACGTCCATGGTTCGGATAGAAACCGAAATGACCGATACTAAATATAAAATGACACAAGCGAATGGTCATTTGAATAATGCAGGACAAATGACTAGATTGTGTTCACTTCTAAAGAGATCTTCACAAGAATCGGAAAGGCCGCATCATTAATGTTGAGGCTAAATCCAAGAATGTGGAACAATGCGCAGCTCACAGATAGGACGAAAATCACTGTGTACCAGGCCTGCGTACTCAGCACACTCCTTTATGGCAGAGAGTGCTGGACGACCTATGCCAAGCAAACAAAGCAGCTTAACATTTTCCACGTGAGATGCTTGCGTAGGATCCTACACATCAAGTGGCAGGATAAAATCACAGATGTTGAGGTACTCAGGAGGAGTCATATGCTGAGTATGCTCTTAAATCTTGAGTGAGAGGCACATGCGGTGGTTGGGTCATGTTCACAGGATGGGCTTGGGGAGAATTCCAAGAGTCCTGCTTTATGGTGAGCTGGCAACTGGTGTGAGTAAAAGCACTACAAGGACGTCTGCAAGAAAGACATTTCTTGGCGCACATCGATCACAAAACGTGGGAGTCCATTGCGGAGGAGCGCACACTCTGGCGGGCAAAAGTTCGTGAGGGCATTCAAGTTGCGGAAGCCACCCTGACCGCCAGGAGTGAAGAGAGAAGAGCCAGGAGAAAGGGAAAGGGGTAGGAGGAGGAGGAGTCAATTCCATCGTCCCCTGAGGCGGACGGATGCCATAGAGATAAAGAGATCTTTGGTTACTTGACTTCGTGCTCTTGTATCACGTGCTGGGGTAGACAACGTGAACGCAGTCCATGGATGTCACCGCCAGGGTCCTAGCTACAAGTGTCACTGTCTGGTCTCTTCAATCTTGACATCAAGTTTCTCGCACGTCGGGGGCGTGTTCAAGTGGGTAGGTACCGCAGCAGAACTCCGTGTGTGTGTGTGTGTGCGTGTCCTCTCACATTTCAGAACAGAAAAGGTGTTTGGGATTACTGACAGAGACAAGTTCTTGTCATGAAATATGTAGATTTATTTATGGAAGTTATACATCAGGAAGCAATATTGTCAGAGAATGAAAAAACAAACCGTGTTTAAAGGAAATCATAGGGTGCCAGCTAGAGTACGGTTAGTGCAAGAAATAAATGTTGCTGTTTTAAATAGCATCGTTAATTAAGCTAGTGGTTTTCTTATCTTTATTGTAAGACAACTTTAAAATAAATGAATCAATCTCTTACGTGCTGGACCTAGTGTAAACCACAAAACCCTAACCCCAACCCCAACCGCAACCCTAACCCTAACCCCACCCAAACCCTAACCCTAACCAATGACCCAAATTTCCATCCTAGCCACAAAAAAAACAACTCCTTACACCTGGCTGAGGATACGGGTCACTCTAATAACCCGTTGAGTTATGTTAATGCTATACATTTCTTACTGGAGGCAGCTTCTGCCTCATCCCCCCCCCCGGGTCCAGCTAATTCACACATACAGTGACACAGATACCTCTCCAGGTCATCACTGAAAATCAAACATATTGGGTAATGAGCCAACAGCACCAACATGCACCAACATGCATCAAAGGACGTCCAAGTGCATGCACGCGTGCTCAGCTTCATGTGTTTGAAACGTGTCCAAATGCTAACGGGCGTTGAGTCCTGTGGTCTCTGGGGCGCACCGTGGACCCTAACTTCAGGAATCTGGAGCGCGACCATCCGACCAAACATGCTTCGTTGTTGGTGGTGGCATTTTGTTGCTGTTTACGATGATGTCGTTAATTATCTTTAATTTACGTAATAGTATTATAATTAATTTATTTCAAACGATTTCAATGAATGTTCACTCGACAATTTTGAACCGTTTCAATGTGCACAGATTCCGTCTTTTGGCAATAGTTTTGATTTAAAATAGATTTGTTACGTTGGCTCCACATGGAATTAACCAAATCCACAATTTTACATAACTGTGGATTTTTTTTTCTCGTTGTGGTTTTTACTGAATTTCCCATTCAGTGATTTTTTTTCTTAATTTTTTATTTTTCCATGATATAGATAAGAATATAGAATATCTTATATAAATAATTATATATAAACACCCTCAATTGTCACTGACTGACTCACTCATTCCGTGACGCAATGGGACATAACTCTGCTTTTTTTTAAATTGAAAATATAGACTTAAAAATCAAAATCATTTTGATTTCCAGATTAACATTAACCAAACAATGCACGAACCTTTGACGTCAGCATTTGTGTTGTAAACAGGGCTGACTGACTCAAAGAGTTATTTTTTGATGCAGTAATTTGGTGCGCTGCTTTTTAAAATTAGTAGCGTCACGGACAGGACAGAAAGGACGTGCAGTTAAAAAATCGTGTGGTGATTAGCACTGTAAAAAAGATATTATATGACGTCATTGTTTTAGCTGATATTTTAATTTTGAAAAGGGGACGATATAAAAAGAGGATTTGAGGATTGTTAATTACAAAATACTTTGTGTACATTTCAGGAATATTTCGTATTTATCATACAAGGATAAGTTACTTGGGCTTTTAGCCAAAAAAAAAGAAATTGGATGGCGTTGGAGCCCTACAGCCCGTATTATAAAATACTTTGTCTACATTTAAGGAAGTTTAAAATTACGTATTTATCATACAAGGACAAGTTAGTTGGGCTTTTTTTTTAAAAGTGGGCGCCACAGGTGCCACGGGCCCCAGCAAAACCTAGTGTAAATATAATTCTATTACTTATTGTGTAAGTTATGTGTACTGACAAAGGCAATAGCGTCTACCTTTTTATGAGTCAATTAATAAAGCTCCAATGTATTGTTTTGACCACACTGTTCTTTTGTGTGTCTTGTATTTCAAAACTGTTAGGAAGTCGATAGCTCCTTTCGCTACTCTCAATCTAACCTTCCCCCTTTCTTTAGAGCATGTCGTCCCGAATCACCTCTAAAACTACAAACAACTTCATCAAACGTCAATTTTGCGCCCACTTCTCCATTCCTCTTGGAGCTAATTGCTCAACCTTACAGCATTGACCAATCAAGTATCGACGCTGTCACGTGGTACACCATACGCGACAATGATTGATTGGCTTGTCTCCTAGCCTTTAAGACAATAACACCACAAGGGAGGCAATGGCGATAAGGGCGCTCACCCTATTTACCCTTGGTAAGTTTCGCAACTTTTTTATTTGCCCCACTCAATGGTTGTGTTTGGGCTTGAGGAAAGGGGCGGGGGGGGGTAAAGAATCGCTTCGCACGATCCGTGATCAAACTCTGTGTTCATTAAACGATGAAAATTTATGAAAAATTTGTTATAAAATTTATTTCATTGTCACATTTTCACTTTTTGTAACTGATAATCGCTCTTTTAATTACTAAGCAACACGTGCAGGTTATTTTTAGACAGGAAAAAAAAGTGTGCACCAGCATCGAGTGTAGAGAAGAATCGGAACAAAACATAACACATTTGGATTTTCTTTTAACTTAAAAACTAGGATCTCCAAGAGGAACAGTCTTTTTTTTTCTTCAAAAAAATAAATCGTGTGTCCAAGTCAGATGTCGGGATTGTGTGTGCACATCTTTTGTTGACCTCACAATGTGTCGGACATCTGACGACCCGTGTCGTCTGCTCTCAGGCCAAGCGTGTTGCTGTAATCTGTTGTTCTGTTGTGTAAATCACGCGCTCTACAAGTGAGACTAAATGCACAATAAATCCACGGATTAAAACAAAACAAAAACAACAACAAACACATAAATTTTATTTTTTAAAAAAAATTGTTTGTTGTTTAATAAATGTCATCAAGGTAAGACAGTCATTTAGTTTATTAAAGTTATGGCAAATTGTTTTTATCATTTCCTTTGTCTCTATTGTAATCCGTAAATTGCTTGGGTAAAAACAACACATTTTTTAAAATTATTATTATCTAGGGCTGTACAGGATTCAAATTTTTTTAGGGCCAGAGCCTGATTTGTAAAAAATGGCCGCATTACGGATTTCCTGGAGCCGAAATCCGGCAAACCCCTTTTATTACCAAATTTAACTGTGGTGTTGCCACCAAAGACAAGTTAGTTAAGGACATTGTGTGCTGGTAATTGGTATCACCATTGTTCTCATTTCAAATCGTCGGCTTTTCAAAATATTTGTTCACATCTAGGGCACGGGGAAAGCTTGCTTGCTCTACAGGGATTAGGATTAGTTCAATCGCTACTTCAGCGATTATAGGGATTAGGAAATTCTATTTTGCCAGGGTTTAATAACGTGAAACATTCTAGCATGAAATTCTCGCCACATTCTCTTTTACAACTAATTTATTATTTTTATTTTTTTAAACAGTCTATTCTTTTTTAAAGTCCAGTTTCTGATCCCTTCCTGCAAAATATTTGTTAATGTTGACCACTTGATTCACGAGTGGCTACTTTGGGATTTAGTTTCTGCCAGTTTGTAAATCCATTAGTTTAGTAATTTTGTTCATTCTTTGTATTTGGTCTACAAAACAAAAGGCATTAAAGTCAAACTGATGATTCTTTAGAAGAATATGCCATTTAAGTACACAACCTACTAGCAACGCCAACGAGTGTTGCCGGTTTAGGGCCAGGAGCGCCAGTACGGATTAGCAAAAGGAACCGCGAAGAACGCAGCGGACGCCAGCTCTGAGGAAACCTTCCAGTGGGGGTTGCACCCTAGGTAGCTCATTGATGATCCCCCGCATAGCGGCGATCCTAACCATTGAGACTCGTATGCTTTGCCGGGGTGGCGCCAAAGTGGTAGCGGGTCATAATAGGAAATTTCCACCCCTCTTGTGAGGCCAACTTAGTGGGAGGCATCTTCGACTTTCTGTCCTGGATGCCCAGGTGGCCGCTTCAGAAGTGACCGCTCCGGGGGGTTTTCCCAGCTGTCACGTCCTTTTCTGGGGGAGGGGGCCAGATAGCTGGGAGGGTCTTCCAGGAAGACCCATGAAGAGCACTAGGCTTGGGGCTTCTGATTTTTTTCCACATGTAGGATCATTAGTACACAACATCCCCCCCCCCATTAGTTTCCTTACCTTAAAATCATTCTCCCGTTATCTATTTCATCTATAATTTGGTGAAAGTTCCGTGTCTGATTTTGAGAAGATAATGTTAATATTTTGGAAACTTTCCAATCTCGCTGTATTAAAAGTTATCTCAATGTTTATCGATATTTTCAGATACAATATCTTTGACGTCTTGGCATTAGTAACGTTCACATATTTTAGAATAGTTTATTTTTTTAAAAGTTAACGCATATAATATGTGAGCTAACCCTTTAATACTTTGTTAAACCATTAATACTAGTACTTCACCCTTAAATAGCTGTTAACCCATTGATACGAGAGTTAACACATTCACACGTGAGCTACGCATTAATTTATGAGTTAAACTTTAATATGTGAACCCATTAATATATGAGTTAAAGATTAATATGTGAGTTAACCCACTAATATGTGAGTTACATTTTAATATGTAATTTAAGACATCAATATATGAGTTAAACTTTAAAATCCATGGCTAAATTATACAGGAGCCTTGATGACGAGTCGTCGGTGAGGTCAAAGGTCACTGATTACGCGGATCACGAGGACTTGGGGAGCGACGGGGACCTTTCGGGTGAGAAAACAGAGGCGGCGACAGAGAGGGCTTGGGTGGCGCTCAACAGCAAAAGGATGCGGCAGCGGCGGACGTTATTGAGGAAGGAAGGTCAAAGGTCAGTAGTGAAAGAATTACAGTATTAGAATACAGGACTGCATCGGTCTCAACAACTTGTTTACATTTTCATTTTGCACATAACCGGAAGTTGTTGGAAAGCTTTTTCTTTCCCCGTTTATTTCTCGATGTTTCCTTTCTCGAGTGGTCATCTTGTAGAAGCTTGATTCTAACAGAATTTAATCAAATTTTCCTTTTTTGTTTGGTAAACAACTAAAAACGAATTGTTTGTTGTTTTTTTTCCCCCAGCAACGTGGCATTCCGTGGCATACAGAAGAAGAACATTCGATATCTCAAGGACCTGTACGTGACACTGCTTGACCTGCAGTGGCGCTGGGCGATGCTCATCTTATTTTCAGGATTTTTTCTTTCCTACCTCGTGTTCTCTATCATCTATTACTTGCTTTCATACACGTAAGTTGTGACAATAATGTTATACGGACTTAAATTTACGTATATAGATTCTTAACTATAAAATTACTTCTCGGAAAAATGCTATAAGTTAAATTTAAATGAACTCGAATCATGTTTTTAAAACAAAGACAGAGACGATTTTCAAAAGTTTGTCCCATTTAAAACGTTAGCCCTGATGTAGCACGACTCTCACCGGTAGATAACTTCCTTAGTACCACGACTCTCACCAGTAGATAACTTCCTTAGCAACCCAACTCTCACCGGTAGATAACTTCCTTAACAACCCAACTCTCGCCGGCAGATAACTTTCCTAACTCTCCGATCTCCACAGACACGGAGACTTGGATCACGTGGGAGACCAGTCGTTCAAACCCTGCATTAAAAACTTGGAGTCTTACTGGGACGCCCTGTTGTTCTCTATGGAAACACAGTCCACCATAGGATACGGAACAATCTATCCCAACGCCGAGTGTGCCGGGACAGTTCCCGTAGTTTATTTACAGGTCAGTGGCGTAACTAGGGTTCGGGCAGCACCTGTGGGGTAAAGTGTTGTTGTGTTGTTGTTTTTTTGCCTCCCTTCGTGATAAATGTTTGCCGTCGGCGTAGGACGCAATAATCTTCTGTATAGAAGGAGCGTCTGTAACAGATAAGATGAGATAAAATGCCGGCACTAAGTCGAAAGAGAAATGTCTTTCTCTTTTTATGCCCCAAATAATGGAATTCTCTACCATTACACATACGCAGTATTCAACTACTAAGGCACTAAGGCAGCGGTTCCCAACCTGTGGGTCGCGACCCCCAAGGGGGCCACGAAGGGTTCTCTGGGGGTCGCCAACTGTCGACTAAAAATATTCACTATATAATGCAAATTTGCTCTATTTTGTAACAACTTTATTGAAAATGACTTATTTAAATTTCATGGGGGTCGCGGGTCACATGGCTTTTATAAAAAAGGGTCGCCACCCAAAATTGTTGGGAACCACTACACTAAGGCCTTTAAGACTGCACTTAAAACACTTCTCTTCAACTTTTACTTTCAAAATTAGTTTTAAAAAACATTTCGTCTAACGATAAACGTAGCTTTTAGCTACTGTCATTTATGTCTTTTTTTAGAATATGAAAGCTTATTGAATATTTATATGTATGTTATAATTTTTATGTAAAACGCGGTGAGCCCAGTTCCTTACTGGGGTACAGAGCTATATAAATTATCAATTTATTATTATTATTATTATTATTATTATTATTATTATTATCATTATTATTATTATTATTATTATTAATTAGAAATGATATGCTTTCCGTTTTCCGCCACTAAAAGTTCGCCTCACTAGGCGGGCCATCTAGTGTTTGCAAACAGTGGAAATAGTCCTGGACGTTAGTAGGGAAGAGTAAGTAGATGCACAGTTTAAATTTAAACAATTTAATTTAGAGCTGCGGAAATTAATGATCAATTAATCGATTAATCTTTAAAAAATTTAATCGGTTAAAATTTATTTGGTCGATTAAATTCTATTACAATTTTGAAAATATTTCTAATATTTTTTTCCACTAAATTTATTATTAATTTATATTTTTTGTTACCTACATACTTTTCACGTATATTATTATTATTTATTTCCACGTGCACACGTAAACAAAAAGGTTTATCTTCCTTATTTCTTGCATAGCAGAACGAATTTGCTGTGCTACGTCACAAAATTTGGGAGCTACGTTATTACCGCGACTTAACCGATTTCGTGAAATCATGAATAGCAACTTAACGGGATCTATATAGGCGCTATAAAAAAATATATAATTAATCGAAATTAATCGATTAATCGATTAAGTCTCTTTCCCGATTAATCAAACATATTTTTTTTTAAAAACCAGTACCAGCCCTAATTTAATTATGCCAGTTTTTGTTGTTGTCTCTCTGAAAATTACGACACCGCAAGGGTTAACATTCATCCCGCTTCATTGTTATTATTAGGTTAATCTTTTTAATCTTAGTCTTCTCAATCTATTTTTAGATTACTTGCGGCTTCCTACTGGAGACCGTCCTTTTGGGGTTTATTTTCGTCAAGATCGCTCGTCCCAAACACAGGCGGCACACGCTGATATTCAGGTAAGGCGGCACACGCTGATATTCAGGTAAGGCGGCACACGCTGATATTCAGGTAAGGCGGCACACGCTGATATTCAGGTAAGGCGGCACACGCTGATATTCAGGTAAGGCCGCACACGCTGATATTCAGGTAAGGCGGCGCACGCTGATATTCAGGTAAGGCGGCGTTTAATTGTAGTGTTAAAATCCTTAACTCACACTACGCGTTTAACTATCGATGGTCTAATTTGATCAAAATGTCTTTGATGTTGTTATGCTTCGACTTCCTCCCTTTGGATTGGCCGCAGCCGGAACGCGTGTCTGTGCAAGGAGGACAATCAGCTCAACTTACAGATACGGATCGGTGACCTCAGGAACTCTCACTTGATAGACAGCCACGTGGTCGGGATTCTGGTCAAGAGATACGTCTGCGAGGAAAAATACGTTTATCCATTGTTTCAGGTACTTAGTACATCCTTTATTTCATGTATTATGTATTGATCTATTCTTACTGTAACGTGGTACTGTTATCGATGTTATCTGGTAATATGGGGTCCATTATTTCTGGTAATTGGGGATCCATTATTTCTGGTAATGAGGGATCCATTATTTCTGGTAATGAGGGATCCATTATTTATGGTAATGAGGGATCCATTATTTCTGGTAATGGGGGATCCATTATTTCTGGTAATGGGGGATCCATTATTTATGGTAATGGGGGATCCATTATTTGTGGTAATAGGGGATCCATTATTTATGGTAATGGGGGATCCATTATTTATGGTAATAAGGGATCCATTTATCTGGCAATAAGGGATCCATTATTTATGGTAATGGGGGATTCATTATTTCTGTTAATGGGGGGATCCATTATTTATGGTAATTGGGGATCCATTATTTATGGTAATGGGGAATCCATTATTTGTGGTAATAGGGGATCCATTATTTATGGTAATGGGGGATCCATTATTTATGGTAATAAGGGATCCATTTATCTGGCAATAAGGTATCCATTATTTATGGTAATGGGGATCCATTATTTCTGGTAATAAGGGATCCATTTATCTGGCAATAAGGGATCCATTATTTATGGTAATGAGGGATCCATTATTTCTGGTAATGGGGGATCCATTATTTGTGGTAATGGGGGATCCATTATTTATGGTAATGAGGGATCCATTATTTGTGGTAATGGGGGATCCATTATTTATGGTAATGGGGGATCCATTATTTATGGTAATGGGGGATCCATTATTTATGGTAATAAGGGATCCATTTATCTGGCAATAAGGGATCCATACTTCCGGTACTATGGTATCCGTATGACTTATTATCCGCGTAAAATGTTTGTTGTCTTCGTCAGCACGAGATAGAATTCGAGGCCCATGGCATGGGAGACCGACTTTTTCTTATATGGCCAATGGTGCTACGTCATAAGATCAATAAGGACAGCCCACTTTACACTATGACACCGGAAGGTAAAATTTTCATAACGTGTCCTTTTTCTGCTTAATTTACATACTGATATTTTCTTTAAAATAAAAAATATCAATTCAAACGTGTACGCATTTAGTCTTTACACTCGTACAAATATCCCTTTTAATTGTCATTTGATATACATCATTACAACAGCAGTGTGGTTCGAGTGGAAATCTTGGTTTGGAAGTTATTTTGGTAAATCCAAACTGAAAACTTGAATATTTTACTATTTTATGGCCTCTTTTGTTGAAATATGATGCATTAATAAGCTATGAACATTGAAAGAAGAAATTACAAGTTAAACCAAGTGGCGATCGCAGATTATGATTCTATTTCAATGGACCGCATGAAGGGCCATGTGATCGACCGCTTGTTTATTCCCATAAAACATTTTTTTTTAAAATAATAATTAACTTTCAGAGCCTATAAACACGTAGGCATGAAATATTTGTGTTTATCTACCGCCTTAGCCCGCCCATGAATATTTTTTGTTTATCCACCGCCTTAACCCCTCCCCTACAGACCTGATGTACGACAAGTTTTGAGTTGATGGTGGTCCTCGAGGGGACGATAGAGTCCACCGGGAGATGGTCCAGGCCAGGACGTCCTACACCAGCAAGGAGATCCTCTGGGGCCACAGGTTCACGCGGTCGAGGAGTACGACGAAAAAAAACGGATAAATGGTAGGGGGGAGGGGATTCGACAATACGCCAAAATAAATAACAAAAAAACAGTTCGTGGTAGATCATGACGATCAAGTATTATAATCAGAGGCGTCACTAGGGTTCTTGTCACCCACTGCGGTAGCTCATGGTGTCACCCCTTGTGATGATGTCACCCTGTGCGGTCCGCCACCCCCTGCACTCCCTAGTGACGCCTCAGAGTATTAATTAAATGCTATTCAGAGTCAGCCAATGGAAAGCTTGGGCGCGGTTTTCAAAATACAGCTGTTTTCTGTTTTCATACATTATATTACCTCCCTCCCACCCCACAGGTGCATTAATTTTGTACGTTTTAACAACGTGGTGCCCAGTAAGACGCCCAAATGTAGCGCCAAAGCACATGGCTGAAGACCCGACACGACAAGACGAGGGGGAGCTTGGGGATGAGGCGGAAACGGGGTAAGTCAGTTAGTTTTGAAGCTGTTTTCCAAACGTTTATATATATTATATGTTTATAATTTTGAGTCGTCTGCCTAACCGGTACATTCAGGGGGGGAAAAAATATATATCGGTAAAAAAAACTTACCCACATCTGATGATAACTCAATGTGTTCCCAATATATGAGGTCCCAAAATGCGGTCCTAACTCTCGTCCCAAAATGCGGTCCTAACATCTGGGGTCCCAAAAAATGCAGTCCTAACATATGTAGTCCCAAAAATCCGATCCTAACATCTGCTGTCCCCTAAAAACAATGGTAATTGCTTTGCCTTTTGTTTGTAAAATGCGCGAGAAGTCGCTGTTTCACCTTTTATTTATGTTGACCTATCTATGTTTTCGCTATCCATAAGTTGAGAAACCATCGTTTGAATTAAAATGTAAGCTTTTATCTGTGCTGAAATCAATTTGATATATATGTAAGTGCGATCAAAGGACGATGCTAAGTTCAATGACGCATGAAGTCATCTTTCATACGTTCATCTTTCCAACATCCGTCAACAAAACAATACCAAAATCTTATCTTATCTTATCTGTTTACAGACGCTCCTTCTATACAGAAGATTATTGCGTCCTACGCTTATCTATGGTTTGTGTTTAGTCCTGCATTTTTATCAGAGATTTAAATGTTGATAAAGTGTTGGTTTTCCTGGATTCTTCAGGCAACCCATTCCACGCCCGAATTCCGGACGGGAAGAAGGAAAACTTGTATGTGTTTGTTCTTGCATACGGAATAAGAAAGGTGTTTTTATCCTTATGTCTATCTGAGGGTTGTATTAAGTTATCTTTGTGTTGTATTTCTAAAATGTTGTATGATTACTATTCCGACGCCACTGGTCTGACCTTTTAAAAAATAATAGAAATGTAAAAAAAAATCACATTGACAAAGAATAACTGCTCTCTCCGTTCAATTATTATTATTTTATTGTATTTGTATACTCACCCTACCCACAACGCTGCTGGGACCAGTGGCGTCACTAGGGGGGGGCGGTGGGGGCGGGCCGCCCCGGGTGACACACCAACCCTAGTGACGCCTCTGGCTGGGACTACACAGTTTCTCGCCCCAACGTTTTCTGGGTTTTATTTTCTTTACTAGAAATAACAATTAATTTTTTTAAAACCCGTAAAAAACCAAGTTTTTGACTATAAATCCTTTATGTGCGAGACGTAACTAAAAGAATGTTCATTACAATACGCAGCGCAAGACCATCCAAAAATACAAAATTGCAGTTGTATCGTAAAACATGTTTAATATACTGCGCACCGATCAGAAATATGTTTATAAAAAGTGCTGTCAATAAAATACGCATCTAATTGCGCGACAGAAAGGTTGTTCAATATAATACGCACCGCGACGCTCTATCTAAAAAAAATAGCATGATACATAGGAATAAATAAAATAATCTAAAAAAACAATAATTTAATTACGGTACATGCGATCGATCTGAAATTTTGATACATTGTTTTTATTATCGGTGCGAAACTGCCTGCAAAATTTCAGCTCGCTAGCTTACGAGCAAGTGGGATAAAAATCGATCAAAAGTTTTGGCGACAAGCAATCAAGCAAGCAATCAAGGTGCAGACACCACGAGTTAATATAAAGGATTTATATATCCTGGCACCAACACTGTTTAGCCTCATGTTTTCCGCCATGCTGACAGAGGCCTTCAGAGACGAGGATGTTGGTGTCAACCTGAAGTACCGCACAGATGGCAAGCTGTTCAACCTTCGGAGGCTCCAGGCAAAAACCAAGGTTATGACAGACATCATCAGAGACCTGCTGTTCGCTGATGACTGTGCCCTCAACGCTGTCTCAGAAGCCGACATGCAATGCAGTGTAAACCTGTTCTCCAGCGCCTGCACAAACTTTGGTCTAACAATCAACACTAAGAAGACTGAGGTCCTCCATCAGCCCGCGCCTGGAAGACCCTACGTAGAGCCCAACATCACTGTCAACGGCCAGAGACTCAACACAGTGCACCGGTTCACATACCTTGGCAGCACACTGTCTCAAAATGTCACCATCGATGACGAAGTGAACGTCAGAATTTCCAGAGCCAGCTCCACTTTCGGCAGGTTGTACCCTAATGTCTGGAACAGAAGAGGCATTACCATCCAGACCAAGCTGAAAGTGTACAGGGCAGTGGTGCTCCCCACACTGCTATATGCTTGTGAAACTTGGACTGTTTATCAGCGCCATGCAAGAAAGCTTAACCACTTTCATATGACAAGCCTCAGGAAGATTCTCGGCATAAAGTGGCAGAACAAAATTCCAGACACAGTGGTACTGACCAGGGCAGGTCTCCCCAGCATCTTCACCCTCCTGATGCAGACCCAGCTTCGCTGGGCAGGGCACGTTGTCCGAATGCCAGACGAGAGACTGCCAAAGAGAATCTTCTATGGTGAGCTCCAGTATGGCCAGCGGTCCCACTGTGGGCAAAAGAAACGCTTCAAAGACACACTAAAAGCCTCAATGAAAGCGTTTGCCATCAATCCAGACACGTGGGAACGAGCTGCAATGGACCGATCCACCTGGCGCTCTTCCATCCACGAAGGTGCCGGGTCATGCGAGGCAAACCGGATCACCGCCGCAGAAAAGAAGAGGCAAGCCCGAAAGGCCCATGCTGTAAACCCTCCAGGAGATGTCGCACTCGCCCCTTGTCCCTTCTGTTCCCGAACCTTTCGTGCAAGGATAGGCCTAATCAGCCATCTGCGCACGCACAGACAACCCTCGGATGACAAGAGTGGTCCTCGTCGTATCGACGGACGACCGAACATCTCATTTATCGCATACGTTTTAATCGGTTTTATTGATTTGACTGTTACCTTGAGAGTTACGTGCCTTGGTCTCTTGATGTTTCCACCAACTTACACTTACACGCCCTTGCAGTTTTCACACGCTAAAAAAAAATAACAGTAACAGCTGTGTGGAGCCAACAATTAGACTAACGGTAACTGCTGTGTGGAGCCAACAATTAGATTAACACTAACAGCTGTGCGGAGCCAACAATTAGACTAACAGTAACAGCTGCGTGGAACCAACACTTGGTGCTTCCAACAAGATCCTAATTACCTTACACTTACATCAACCCTGCTTGCCCTGCCATTGCTTTCAAAACTTCTATTCCCATCTCAGGGCTACAGAGGTATCGGACCGGGAAGACCAGGAGCAAGCGCACCAGCCGGGCCTTGACCGCTAGCGTGGACACACTTGGCGCAGACACGGTCTACAGCACGGCGTCAGAGGCGGATGAGGATCGTATCAGTGGGTTACCTTTGTTTTATCTCGTCAATTAAAGTTAAAGTCTTTAAACTTTAAAGCCAAAAGTGTCAACATACGTTTGTCACATTTTTAACAATTTTTTTGTGCAAGTACATCCTTTCATATCTGTAACTGTAACAAGTCTTCCCTCGTATCTGTAGATACAACATTCATACCCTTTCATATCTGTAGCTGTAACAAGTCTTCCCTCGTATCTGTAGATACAACATTCATACCCTTTCATATCTGTAGCTGTAACAAGTCTTCCCTCGTATCTGTAGATACAACATTCATACCCTTTCATATCTGTAGCTGTAACAAGTCTTCCCTCGTATCTGTAGATACAACATTCATGCCCTTTCATATCTGTAACAAGTCTTCCCTCGTATCTGTAGATACAACATTCATGCCCTTTCATATCTGTAGCAATGCCTTCTCTCGTATCTGCAGATACAACATTCATGCCCTTTCATATCTGTAACAAGTCTTCCCTCGTATCTGTAGATACAACATTCATGTCCTTTCATACCTGTAACAAGTCTTCCCTCGTATCTGCAGATAAAAACATTCATGCCTTTTCATATCTGTACCAAGTCTTCCCTCGTATCTGTAGATACATTCATGCCCGAACCATGACGGTCTCCCTTGTGTCCGTAGCCATATCTTTGAGTCTGTAGTCATTTCGTCTCTGGTGTGCCCATAGTAAAATTGACCATCATGTCCATAACGATATCTTCTCCCTTGGATCTGAAGTGATAGTGTCTTCTTTGTGGTAACCTTTATGATTTTCTCCCTTGTATGGATGGTGACATTTTCTCTCTTGTTAACAAGTTTAGTAATGTTGACTCAAGCTCATGTCACAATATCTATTTATTTCCTAGGTGAGGAGGTGTAAATATTCTCATTCAAGACAAACTAGAATCAAAATGCACAAAGAGGAGACGCTTCACAACAGCTGGGTCTTCTAACAACAGAAACTCATCAAGTTCACATCAACTGTGTTACATGCTTCAATTTATAATTCCTGCAGCGGACATCTTTAACAAATATATATGTTTAAAATAATTTCTCTATTTAAAATAAACACATCATTGAATAAATTAAGTTAAACAATCAAAGAAAAAATTAATTAGTTTTTCAAGACACGTTTGTATTGTTTGATCACTTTCTTTTTTTGGGTAGTTATTATTTGCTTCTGATTCATTTCCAAAGTTCTATAACATAAGACACACCTTTAAACTATCTGAAATTCTGAAACCCTGATATTGTTATGAGGATCTGAACTCTCGACCAAAGAATCAAAATCCAAACACTGAACAACTGAATCACAAAACTAACTTGAACTTCAGAAATATTAATAATAATAATTTGACAATATCTTGTTATCTCTTGATAAATCTTGTGGTTAGAAAATCTTAAAATTATTATAAAGATCATTTTAAAAGGTAAAGGATTTTTTTTTAATTTATGATTTTCCTTGAACTTGAAGTACTTGACCAATAGAGACAATAAAAATTTGTGTTGGACAGATAAATTGAGTGCTTGAATAGAGTGCTTGAATAGAATGCTTGACTCGAGTGCTTGAATAGAGTTCTTCTTGAATAGAGTTCTTCTTGAATAGAGTGCTTGAATACTGAGTGTTGGAATATAGTGCTTGCATAGGGTGCTTGAATAGAGTACTTCAATAGAGTGCTTGTTTAAAATCCAGCTGTGAGTGGTTCAAGTCCTTATTGACAAAAGTCAAAATATAATTTCAAACATAAAAAAAATGTAATCCAATTTATTCTCTCTAAAACATGGATTGTCACATCTGCCAAGTTTCATCTTTCAAGCTAATTAGAAAATGGCTTTAATTTAGCACACAAAAAATCCTGGCACAGACATAGGCAGAGAAGTTGGGGAAAAGATGTGTGGTCGGGGTGGGGGGGGAGATTTCCTAAGGTTAGATATTGCTCAGGCATGTCCCCATCTGACTGTGCCATCACCTGTCACAGAGGTTCGGAGACGACCCAGTCTGGCTGTGCTCAACTACTTCTCATGAAGGGACTGGACATAAAGAATCTACGAGCTGCTTGAGGAAATCACCACAGCTCATTTGTATTTCTTTACGTCAGTTTTTTACTTATTTATTGCTCCCACCACTGGTGGTCCCTTCCCCTTTCACTAAGATCTTACCATTAAAGAACTTTTTTTAAATTAAAACTAAGCAAAATTTCTTTCTTGTAACATCTCCTTGGGAACATTTTCTATTACATCAAAACCCATGTCTGGGATGGCGGATAAGTTGTCCACTATCCACATAAACCATGTCTGGGATGGCGGATAAGTTGTCCACTATCCACATAAACCATGTCTGGGATGGCGGATAAGCTGTCCACTATCCACAAGTCAAACGGTGACAATATTTTGTGGGCACATCACAAATCTATTGAAAAAAGTTGAACTTGATGATTTCACTGTATTTTATGTTTATCTTGTCCTCCCCCCCCCCTCCCCAATCATGTTGGAGAGATTATTAGAAAACCTCTGTTAGGGTAAATAAATTTAATCATGAAATAATTCAATTTTTTTTGCCTCAAACGTACATGGAGGCGGAGCATGTTAGACGAGGCAGCATGAACAGGGAAGAATTGAAGCGACTGGCAAGGGACCGTGAAGAGTGGCGAGCTTTGACAGAGGCCCTAAGTTCCACAAGGAACTCTCAAAGGACAAATGATGATGATAATGAAAAAATTTGCCTCACAGTCATTGTAAAGTAAATTATCCTTTAAATTTATTAAGTTCACAATTCTCTTCCACCGACAAATTTTTTAATTAAAGGGGTCATATTCCATGTGTGTGGGCCATATTAAGATGAAGATAGTACAAACAAAAGTGACATATGTTGAGACTGACTAACATGCTTTGTAATTATATAATTGCTATTTAATTTGATTTTATTTGTTAGAGTAACGTTTTCTGGTGAAAAAGAGGACAGACAATACTAGCACAATTTTCGAGACTTTATAAATATCTTATTCCATCATTAGAAATGACACTCCTTTCTTACACCATCAAAGCTATCGTCCTGCAAGACATGACTCAACATTGTTGATATATAAGCACAATCATTTTAGGCAGCCAACAATCAGATACGACGTTATTTCTAGGCGTCCATTACAGTTGCAGTGTAAACATTACCCTAGGAGATGCTACAGTGTAAATATGACCCTAGGAGATGCTACAGTGTAAACATGACCCTAGGAGATGCTACAGTGTAAACATGACCCTAAGAGATGCTACAGTGTAAACATGACCCTAAGAGATGCTACAGTATAAACATGACCCTAGGAGATGCTACAGTGTAAACATGACCCTAGGAGATGCTACAGTGTAAACATGACCCTAGGAGATGCTACAGTGTAAACATGACCCTAGGAGATGCTACAGTGTAAACATGACCCTAGGAGATGCTACAGTGTAAACATGACCTTAAGAGTTGCTACAGTGTAAACATGACCCTAAGATATGCTACAGTGTAAACATGACCCTAAGAGATGCTACAGTGTAAACATGACCCTAGGAGATGCTACAGTGTAAACATGACCCTAGGAGATGCTACAGTGTAAACATGACCCTTGGAGATGCTACAGTGTAAACATGACCCTAGGAGATGCTACAGTGTAAACATGACATTAAGAGATGCTACAGTGTAAACATGACCCCAGGAGATGCTACAGTGTAAACATGACCCTAGGAGATGCTACAGTGTAAACATGACCCTTGGAGATGCTACAGTGTAAACATGACCCTAGGAGATGCTACAGTGTAAACATGACCCTAGGAGATGCTACAGTGTAAACATGACCCTAGGAGATGCTAAGGTGTAAACATGAACCCAGGAGATGCTACAGTGTAAACATGACCCTAGGAGATGCTACAGTGTAAACATGACCCTAGGAGATGCTACAGTGTAAACATGACCCTAGGAGATGCTACAGTGTAAACATGACCCTAGGAGATGCTACAGTGTAAACATGACCCTAGGAGAAGCTACAGTGTAAACATGACCCTAGGAGATGCTAGAGTGTAAACATGACCCTAGGAGATGCTAGAGTGTAAACATGACCCTAGGAGATGCTACAGTGTAAACATGACCCTAGGAGATGCTACAGTGTAAACATGACATTAAGAGATGCTACAGTGTAAACATGACATTAAGAGATGCTACAGTGTAAACATGACCCTAAGAGATGCTACAGTGTAAACATGACATTAAGAGATGCTACAGTGTAAACATGACCCTAAGAGATGCTACAGTGTAAACATGACCCTAAGAGATGCTACAGTGTAAACATGACCCTAAGAGATGCTACAGTGTAAACATGACCCTAAGATATGCTACAGTGTAAACATGACCCTAAGAGATGCTACAGTGTAAACATGACCCTAGGAGATGCTACAGTGTAAACATGACCCTAGGAGATGCTACAGTGTAAACATGACCCTTGGAGATGCTACAGTGTAAACATGACCCTAGGAGATGCTACAGTGTAAACATGACCCTAGGAGATGCTACAGTGTAAACATGACCCTTGGAGATGCTACAGTGTAAACATGACCCTAGGAGATGCTACAGTGTAAACATGACCCTAGGAGATGCTACAGTGTAAACATGACCCTAGGAGATGCTACAGTGTAAACATGACCCTAGGAGATGCTACAGTGTAAACATGACCCTAGGAGAAGCTACAGTGTAAACATGACCCTAAGAGATGCTACAGTGTAAACATGACCCTAGGAGATGCTACAGTGTAAACATGACCCTAGGAGATGCTACAGTGTAAACATGACCCTAGGAGATGCTACAGTGTAAACATGACCCTAGGAGATGCTACCGAGTTAGCAGGAAGACATCTCAAGACTTGACTGACATTTTACATTAGTCCGATTCGCTGGTTAACAAGATCCGGAAGTCACCTCGGCCCACGCAAAAAGAATGACCCAAGTTGAATTTTTAAAACTTTATTGTCGCCATAAAAACACTCTCTAGGCCAAACGTTGACTGTACCACAAAACATCAACACTGAGGACCAACATCAGCTGTTCTCAGCTGACGTCTGTTTGGTCCTAAGTTCTGATGTTCCGTGAGCAAACTGGCACTCGTCACTTGGCCTGGGGCAGCCTTCAGGGTGGTGGACGTGAAACCAGCAGAGGGTTGTCTTTCTTGTATCCCTCTGTTGTCTACCTTGCTTGGCCTTGGTTTTGTTGGGATTTCTTCCGATCCAAGGATCAGCCTGCGTGAAGTCTCTGAGCTGAACTTTTCCACTGGTTACTGTTTCATATCAAAACAACAACATAACATTTAGAATTCCTGCACAAAGTATCTCCCTGTCAACTGCGACCTCTAGCCCTGTGAACTACGACCTCTACCCTCCTGCCCTGACTCTCCCCCCCCCCTCACCTACAACCCAACATGTTACTGACCAATATCCCCGCTAAGGTTCATTGGATCCTATGCAAAATAATTTTTTAAAAAAATTAAACTTGAACAAAAGCCATTTTTTCTCTGTGCAAAATTTTACCTCTCAAAAAAAAACACACATACCGTATTTATTCGTGTATAGCACGCAAAATTTTATACAGAGGTCTTACACAGGCTCCATAAATATTTCAAATTTGAAGATGAAATTTTGGTTCGCCATGTTTGTTTACATCCGAGACAAAATTGTGTTTATACTGGTAGTTTACTTTACCATGGTATGTTGTCAATAAATATTTTGTCACAAGTTTTCAACATTTGTCATTTAAAATCAATGGTCTGAGCTGGGAGAAAGTGAAAAAAAAATTATACCAATATTCAACCAAAAAATTTAGGGTGCGCCTTATACACGAGTGCACGCTATACACGAATAAATACAGTAAGCTTACATAGTTAACTAGAAAAAAACTTTATGAAGGTAAATAATGGAATTATACTGAGATAAAAGTATAATCAGATATGTTACTACACGTACAACAGTTTATCAAAATCAAAGTAATATTGATACAATAGTTTTATCTAAAGGTAACATTCATCGTTATATTCATGTCTATTATATATCCAATCAAACGTCTAAGAGCACATGAACCCACTACATCAATGGTCACTGGTCATTTCTGGATGTTCTTTGGCACCTGCCTTTCATTGACATCCATCCACAAGGTCAAGGTTGATGTTAAACCCAAAACTCAGCACCGGCTTCACCTGACCTTGACCAAACCTCAGCCCAGGCTTCACCTGACCTTGACCAAACCTCAGCACCGGCTCCACCTGACCTTGACAAAACCTCAGCACCGGCTCCCCCTGACCTTGACCAAACCTCAGGACCGGCTTCACCTGACCTTGACCAAACCTCAGCACCAGCTTCACCTGACTTTGACCAAACCTCAGCACCGGCTCCCCCTGACCTTGACCAAACCTCAGCACCGGCTTCACCTGACCTTGACCAAACCTCAACACCGGCTTCACCTGACCTTGACCAAACCTCAGCCCCGGCTTCACCTGACCTTGACCAAACCTCAACACCGGCTTCACCTGACCTTGACCAAACCTCAGCACCGGCTTCACCTGACCTTGACCAAACCTCAACACCGGCTTCACCTGACCTTGACCAAACCTCAACACCGGCTTCACCTGACCTTGACCAAAGCTCAGCACCGGCTTCACCTGACTTTAAACCAAACTACAGGTGTTGGATTTACCTTGAAATATGTGACTGTGATTGCGTAACAGGGTCTGTAGGCCCCCACACTCAGACTTAAGAGCTTGGAGAGTCTGCTTGTCAAACAGTTCGGCAACGATTGCAAGTGGCACAGATCCTGGCCAATATTAAAAAAAAATTCATATTAAATCGAATGATTCATAAATTTGCTTATCAAAGAAATACCTATATTTCATATACAATATACACCGTTAAAAATTTTTTAAAAAATATTTCTTCATAAATAGAATGACACATAAATTTGTTTGTTAAAGAATATCTATATTTCATATACATAGTTATCACATTTTAAAAATATTTCTTTATAAACAAAATGACTAAAGAAATTTGCATTTTAAAGAAATACCTATATTTCATATACATACTCAAAAATTCTCTAAGGTTCGTTTGTCCATGTGCAAAGTATAAAGCTTTGTGTTGTGTTCAAAGTTGCACAGCATCCATTTTTTGCGCAATATTTTACAAACCTTGCTGCGTGGTATTTCTAAACTGCTGCGCCGCGTCGGTCAGATATCTGCGCAACTTATAGGGAAACATTGATAGCCAAAACATTTGTTTAATCCTGAGAAACTATTAAATTCAAAGTTTAAGAAATGCATCCTGACTAACCTCCCTTCCTCCAAGTCCTCCCAGTTTCCAGCGGCACACGCACAGCGTCGACAGCGTTAAGCACCATCTTGAACACAGAGCTGACTATCTGCTGCTTGATGTGCTCAGGCACGGCCTGGCAGTTTCTGTTCTTCTGCTCCGTCCTGGGCTGAAACTCGGCGGCCCACTGCTTGGTGGTGGTGGTTCGCTCTGTGACGCTTTCATCGGTCAGCAGGCGGGAGCTCCTCTCACAGGCTGACCTCACGATCTGGTTGGTCAGATCTGATTGGTTGCCACCTGCACCATTTCCTGAACACAGTTCATCACCAGACCGTAATCTCTTAACACATTTGACATCACATGTTTTTTCTTGTGATGTAGCAACTGTTTCGGGCGCATCGCATTTTCTCTTGTCCAACAAAGTAGATTGCAGCTCAGGGTTGCTTTCAAAAACTGTCTGAGAATCAATATGCATAGCTTCAGGAAGTTGTTCAGACCCATCCCGAGTAACTTCTCCTTCAATACAACTCCTTTTGCTTACTGGCCCTAGTTTTTCACGACCATCACACAAGGAGAGATCACTCTTGGATGATGCATCCGTCAGGTTGGTGTTGGGAGGAGTTGCTGGCCTTTGAGCCCCACAAGACAGAGAATTCTTGACACGGACGTAGGGGTACCTCTGCCTGTGCGAGATTAGACTGTGGCTGTGGGCAGTTCTCTTGTCTATGTAGGCCTGTCTGTCCGTGTCCATGGAGGCTTCCTGTTCTTTCTTGTAGGATCTCTCTCTACCTATAAAACAAATCTGGATAAAGAAGCATTACATTTAGTCACTCTATAAGCCTATCCCTAAAATACTAAAAAAAAACTCACACGATAACAAAAATTTACCTTAGTTATGTAGTTTTTTCCCTGGGCAATAATTTCTTAATTTTTTTTATTTCGCGACTATGGTGGTCCATGAGGCAAAAATTTGTCTTTTTTTTTATTTAGCAAAATTCAGGAGAAAAAAAAACTGCATTGAGTTTTTTTTTACTGTAGTTTTCCTGCAAGTCAAAGGCATTTGACGTAAGCTTACCACATTAATATCAAAACTTATATTTTCTTTTAAAAAATGTAATTGTTATGCGTTGGAAGGGGAGTACGGAGAGTGTAGCTCAAACCCTATAGGAACAGGAAGGATGGCGGGATCGTCATGTGAGTTGCAAAATTCAATAATTCTGGAGAGTTGACGATAGAAAAATAATATGGTATTTAAATAAATTCCTTTTATCATCACTGTTTACTTTGTAAGCTTTATAATTTTATTATTATTATTTTTTAATTCGCGAGTTGAACGGCATCACACACAAGATAGGTAAACATGACGTCCCAACGGACAAGGCGTGGGTTTTTTAAACTTAGGAAAATTACCTCGCTAACTTTAACTAACGATTTCACTGGTCCTCTTATTTAGAACGGTTAATCACGAGTACTAAAAAAAATGACTATTAACCATCACTGTTTACTTAATTCTTTTGAATTTTAAAAAAAAATTATTCTTTTTAAATTAGCTGAATTGAGGTCATCGCGAAAAAGAGCTGAACGCAAGCGGGGGAAGCGGGCTTTGATGCCACCATCAGACGGCGCGAGGCGAAAAGATTCTCTCGTTGGTTCTCAAAACATAAGGCATATAGACATATAGGGACTTGCGGTTAACCGGTCTTTTTTTTGAACGGTTAAAGGGTCCTCAAAAACGAGCTGTCTTAACAACCTCAGTTTTTTTCAAATATCTTATCTTATCTATACAGACGCTCCTTCTATGCAGAAGATAGTTGCGTCCACAGACCATGACAGATGATCTGTTGGCAAGTGATGCAGCTTTCACAGGCCACGGCTTTAAGGGTTCCACGCATTACCCAGCCGCCTAACTACATGTAGTGTTAGGTACCCATTCAGAGCTGGGTGACTCAGGGACGCCCTAGGCCCCGGGAACAAACCCTTGCCTTCACACGGATTCGAACCCGTGACCATCGGTATGGCAGTCCAGTGCGCTGCCACTCGACCACCGCGTCCCACAAACCAAACAAGTAAATGTTTGCCAGTGGCTCTCTGTACTTGTATATTTAACACCAATTTCTGAAAACTAATACAACTTTCATTTTCTGCTTAACTTTAAAAAATTTTCCATGAAGTGTTTAAATGTTAAACAAAATAATTACACAAGCAAAGAAACAGATCGGAACTATGCCTCACCCTTTTCGTGGAAGGTATCCTCAAAGTGTCAGACTCGGGGACGAACCCACAGCATGAGACAATCTCCTTGACGTAGTCCAAGTAGGACTCGTAGCGGCTCTTGCCTTTCTCACTGACACCAAACTTGCCCACAAAGTCATGGTGGCAGCAGGGCAGGACGAAGAAACAGCAATCATAAGAGGATCTAGAAACAGAAATCATAAGAGGATCTAGAAACAGAAACAGCAATCATAAGAAAGAGGATCTAGAAACAGAAACAGCAATCATAAGAGGATCTAGAAACAGAAACAGCAATCATAAGAGGATATAGAAACATAAACAGGGCAGCAGTTGATAGGTTCAACCAAACACTGGGACAGAAATAAGGGATCTAGAAGTAAATACCTGGCTGCAATGACGGGGATCCAGGGAGTCAACTCATCACTGTGATTGCCGATGATCCAGTCGTAGTCGGGATACAAATGATCAGCTGATGGGCTGATGGTCTCCACCTGCAAATATTAATAAGTAGGGCTGGTACTGATTAAAAAATTTGTTCGATGAATAGGGAAAAAATTTAATTATATTATACAAGATATATTATATTTTTATAACGCATATATAGATCCCGTTAAGTTGCGATTCATTATTTAGCGAAATCGATGTTAAGTCGCGGTAATTCCTTGGTTCCCAAATTTTGTGACGTAACACAGCAAATTTGTTCTGCTATGAAGGAAATAAGGAAGAAAAACCTTTTTGTTTACGAATGTACGTCTAAATAAATAATAATAATAAGAGGGAAAAGTATGTAAGCAACAAAAAATATAAATTATTAATAAATTGGGGAAAAAATATTAGAAATATTTTCTTAAATTTTAATCGAATTTTAATAGATCAAATTAATTTTAAACTATTAAAATTTTTAACGATTACTTGATTAATTAATCGTTAATTTCCGCAGCCCTATTAATAAAGTAACAAAACATCATCTTCGGGCTAAGGACGGGTCACAACAAACTTAGGCAGCACATGTTCTGCAAACTTCAAATTGGAGAAAGCGAAATGTGCCCCTGCAGGACAGCTGCGGAAAATGCAGTTAAGTAATAAATTGAACAATCCGTAAAAACAAAGTTTTTGAGTATAAATCCCTTCGACAAACAAGCATAAACATTTACAGATCGGGAAAATATTAAAAAAGTATGTTCAATATAATATGCACTGCTCGACAGTCTAGCACAAACATTTACGTGCTTCATAGAAATACATAGAGATAATCTAAAAATTCATTAATTTAATGACGGTACATTCGATCAATATGAAATTTTGATACAATGCATTATTAAGTGATAAAGAATATGTGCAAAATTTCAGCTCGATAGGATCACAGGAATTATATTTTTTACTTTTGTATTTTCACGGGCGGTATGGACCACGACAGACAGAGAGACAAGACAGTGAAGTTTATATAAGGGATTTAATAACAAATTTTTAACAGGAATTTCTAAAAACGTATGATTTTAACAACATCGGAGCTGTTGTACTTTTATCTCAACTAATTGATTTCCGTAGCAATTTTTAAAGAAATTACGTTTCTAACCATTTAGGATCTGGTTATATCTCAGAATTGTTTACATGCTGCAAGATATCAGTATTTACACATTTACACCTAATATGTCAGGTTTTACATTTCTATATTTCATCAGCTTACCCTGAGATTAATGTCATGTCCAAATGTGTCCCATATGTTCTTACCCTGAGATTAATGTCAGGTCCAAATGTGTCCCATATGTTCTTACCCTGACATTGATGTCAGGTTCAAATGTGTCCCATATGTTCTTACCCTGAGATTGATGTCAGGTCCAAATGTGTCCCATATGTTCTTACCCTGAGATTAATGTCAGGCACAAATGTGTCCCATATGTTCTTACCCTGAGATTAATGTCAGGCCCAAATGTGTCCCATATGTTCTTACCCTGAGATTAATGTCAGGTCCAAATGTGTCCCATATGTTCTTACCCTGAGATTAATGTCAGGTCCAAATGTGTCCCATATGTTCTTACCCTGAGATTGATGTCAGGTCCAAATGTGTCCCATATGTTCCTCTTCCTTAGGTCAATGCCCAGTCCCCTGTGCTGTAATAAATCAAAGCTTTAAAGAAAAGTTCATACACTGAGTTAATGATCAGTGTTCCATTACAAAAGGGGCATTGATGAGACAGCTATTTTTACAACAGGTATCATAATAGTATACACATTTTAGTAGTAACAATAAAAACAATAATAATAATAATTTGATAATTTAATAACTGCAGTACACCAGAAAGCAGCTGGGCTCACAGCGCTTCACATAAAAATAGTTTGGTTTTTTTTTGTTTTTTTTTATAGTCCCATAACCTCGTGGTCGTTATAACCGTGTGTGTATAACTTAATACAACCCTCAGATAGACATAAGGATAAAAACACCTTTCTTATTCCGTATGCAAGAACAAACACATACAAGTTTTCCTTCTTCCCGTCCGGAATTAGGGCGTGGAATGGGTTGCCTGAAGAATCCAGGAAAACCAACACTTTATCAACATTTAAATCTCTAATAAAAATGCAGGACTAAACACAAACCATAGATAAGCGTAGGACGCAATAATCTTCTGTATAGAAGGAGCGTCTGTAAACAGATAAGATAAGATAAGATAAGGTTCCAATGTTTCCATTAGAACATTCTCGGGCTTGGTAGACCTGGCGGCGCCCATCCCTCTCCAGGTCAGCGGAGGACTCTCTTAGCGTTAGTCATTCATCAACATTTTATAGTGGCTTTAACGTGGGTTCGATCCCACGCCCCTCAGCTTTTGAGGCGAGCGCACTATTGACTTCGCTATCCAGCCGCCATAAAAATAGTTACACAAATATAATTATCAATGCATTCAATGTAAAACATACATATCCCGACCAATGCTCCCTTTAAGCTGCGCGGCTGCGCAGATATCTGACAGATGCCGCACAGCAGTTTAGTCTTACCGCTTTAGTCTTTAGTCTTCTTAGTCTAATTTTGTAAAATATGGCAAAAAATATTGATGCTGTGCAAGTTTGCACACGAGTTTTCTTAATTTTCACACGGAGCAACGAACCTTAGAGGGAAGATTGATCCTAACTACAACATTTAATAACATGAACTGCCCCCATAAGCTATGTTTGTCATGTCAAGAAATGTTTGATTGTTGTTTAATTAATTTTGAAAGTAAAGTTTGAAGAGCTGTGTTCTTAGCCCAGTCCTGAAGGCTTTAGTAGTTGGAATGCAATAAATGCTTGTTTGAAATGCATCTGACCTTACTTACCCCTTTTTTGGTGAGGATATAGACCAGAAGGCCATCTGACCTTACTTACCCCTCTTTGGTGAGGATATAGACCAGAAGGCCATCTGACCTTATTATACCCCTTCTTTGGTGAGGATATAGACCAGAAGGCCATCTGACCTTACTTACCCCTTCTTTGGTGAGGATATAGACCAGAAGGCCATCTGACCTTACTTACCCCTTCTTTGGTGAGGATATAGACCAGAAGGCCATCTGACCTTACTTACCCCTTCTTTGGTGAGGATATAGACCAGAAGGCCATCTGACCTTAATTACCCTTTCTTTGGTGAGGATATAGACCAGAAGGCCATCTGACCTTACTTACCCCTTCTTTGGTGAGGATATAGACCAGAAGGCCATCTAACCTTACTCACCCCTTCTTTGGTGAGGATATAGACCAGAAGGCCATTGCCACATCCAAGATCAACAAAACTTTGCTTCTCGCTGAGACCTTTCTTCTTCCTGTCCTCTTCCCAAAGGATCTTTATTGAAATTAAAGGAATTGAGAAGAAAAATAATCAACAAAGCAAGTTGGAATTTATATGTGCAAAATATAATAACAATTTTATCTTAAACTTGAGAATTAGTTTGTATATTTAGTGGTTGAAATTTTTACAGCAATTTCTGTCTGTGCTGTGTTTATAAAATAAGCTGTTGCTTTTTTTTAGCCAATCTTTAAGTTAACACTAAAATTCTCATGGCCCAGCACTATTGAAATATCACAAGGTATGTATAACAACAAGCACCCTCACCAATAGATAGGCTGCTATAGAAACATCCTCATACACAAATATCACAAGGTGCGTATAACAACAAACATCCTCATACACAAATATCACAAGGTACGTATAAAAACAAACATCCTCACCAATAGATAAGCTGCTATAGCAACATCCTCATACACAAATTTCTTTGGGTCAGTTCGTTCTGTCCAGTTCTGGATACAAATATTGGAAAATAAATTTCACATGTTCAGTATATACACTAACAAATATGTAAGTTTTGAAGAAATTTTTTAAAAATAATTTGATCATTTATATTGCGCAGAGCCACAGCAAGCAACTGGGCTCACAGCGCTTTACATATAAATAGTAGCACACATAATTATCAATTCATTCAATGTAAAACGTTCATATCCTAAATACAACATATAATGACATTACGGTGTATATAAGCTAGTTTATCATTTAAAGAAATCCAGCATTTTATTTTTTAAAAACATACAATAAAAAAAAACACTTGCAATAATATTTTTTAAAAATGCTAATCCAAAACTTTTTCTTACATTTACATTTTTTAAAAACATTTCTTACCTTCACTAACTCTCTTCCATAAGAGTTCTTGAGACGCACGTAGGTATCTTTGTATTTGTCAATGGGCACAAGTGTTAATGAGGTGGCTGATGTTGAGATATCATTGATGTGTGACCAAATGACAAGTTTTTCCAGCAACACCGTTTGCAGCCACTGCGCTGACAGCTGACGCCGCACCTCATCAGTCTCTGAGTGGTCACATGACCAGGACAGGACCATCTCATTGACCGGTGCCCAAGCGAGGCTAGGGAAATAACAAGACCTATGAATATCATGCCTGTGCTCCTAATATTTTATTTATATATAACAAATAAAAAATTCTCAGTCATTCTCATTACCAAAAAAAACAAACAATTAGCATCACTTATTGTTTGTCTCTGTCAATGTAAAACTAATAAAATTTCATTATCAGTAAGGTAACAAGCAAATTTGATTAGTTATTGGTTGAACCATAAATAAACAATATTCTTCAGTTTAGAAGGAGACTGTGTAATACATCAGATAAGAAGATAAAATAGAAATTTTAAAGTGAAATAATCAAGCAATACCCATTAGTAATAATAACAAAGTTCATAACAAGGCTGATATATGATATTCGTTTTAGACAGTTCCAGTGTGTCTTTATTATTAATATGTATATTATATATTTAGAAAAATTAGGTGACAAAAGCACAAATGCTGCAAGAAACTTCTTCAGAAAAATTAGTAAACTAAACTGAATTAATGTGAGGAGTTTCCCCATCCTTCTCCTGACCCATGTTTTAATAAATATTCAATTAAAAATGAGTAGTGAAATATGCCAGCACTGAAGTCTCAATTGCATGAATTTTGCTTTGCATCTCACGTGCCATGGCTGTAAGTTGTAAAACATTTTTCACAATAGGTTTTGATAAATTTCTATTTCTGGTTTTAGGGAATTCGGTGTTCATGTTGGGATGAGATGTCAAAATGTTTTGTTCCCTCAAATTGTAGATTTGAAAAAAAGAATTTTTCACATTTTAATTTGCTCTAAAATTAAATTTTGAATCCCCCCCTTTCCCCTCTTTTAATAAAATGCTTCAAATTGTTTCCAATGTACCATTTAAGTACCTTTGCAATTTAACATTTGTATGCACATCATATTTTCAAAATGTCTCTTTTTCCCCTTCCCATTTAACCTTATCCCATGGGTTGCACCAACAAGATGCCAGCCATATAACACTTTATATTGGCCAATTATGGATTGCAAACAATACCACTTTCATAGCCATCAGCGCTGAATAATAACTTTAAAATTTAATTGCCTATAACTTAACTGCATAGTTTTTATATTGTAATTTAAACATATATTTGATTAATGTTATGAATGATATTAACCCAAAGAAGGGAAGAATTCACTAATAATAACTTACACATTTTCATGTGTTTGCTGGAACTGAATGCTGTACTTGAGTTCAAAGGTTGGTGCTATCTCTTCATTTCCACCTGAACAATTCTGACTTATTGGGAGGAATGTGACAGTCTTTTTCTCTCTGTCTGTAAAATAATAAACAATTTGAATATTTCATTGTTGTATTTGTATACTGCTGACATTTTATTCATGGAATTCAATCATAATTGAATTAAAAGACCAAAAGCCAATGCTAGACATTTTATGGTGGGGTGCAATTAGGTATTTCTCTCCCTCCCCTCCCTCTGTAAAATAACTTAGAGTATAGAGTATAGGCCTACATATACTTATACATAGCTGTACTACTATTACTTATTACTATTAGAATTAGTATGTGAATGTTAGGCCAGTATGATCCTAATCCTTCCAAAAATTTAATATAACTTACCATAAAAAACAGCTTCCAAAAGTTTAGGGAAGAACTCAGACTTAGGTACAAGCTCTCTAATAATAACTGTAAATGGATTTTTTTCATTAGCCAAGTCTGTAAAATTGCAAGCAGCAGCTGCATCTGGGGTGTCCTTTTCATGGTCATGTGAATAACGGTTTTGTGAGGTCTGAAGTATTGCCAACAATTCCGATCTCGAATTTAATCGAGAAACATTTAATATTTTGGAACCACATAACCTTCTGTTCACAACGTGTGGTTTGTTCACCCAAACAGACACAGACTTCAGAAACAGCTGCTCTGTGCCTTTAGTTGTTTGAATTCGTCTGCATTTTTCGCAAGTTGTAAAACTAAAACTAGCAGATGGAATTTGATTTTTTGGAGATAACTCCATAAATTCCATTATAAAATATCTGGAAAGCTACTACTTATGGCAAATTAAACAACAATAACAGAAGTTTTAAAGTTAAATCTGATAAGTAAATGGATTAATAGAGAGTAACCAAGTTTCTGAATTCTCAATCGTAAATAGCAAACATAGGGAGACAGTATCTCCTATTTACCGATAACTGTAGGAATATTCTGAGATGTTTTTCTCAAAGGTATTTGATTTTCAGAGATCTGGCAATTCTCATAATAAAATTTAAAGCTAGTTTCTTAATAGATTAATTAATTTTTTTAGCAGTGCTTTTTAGTAAATGTCAAAGATGTTAAGCATGTGGCATTCTTTTATAATTTATTGTACAAGAAAGTGGAGCTTTTTAAGTTTATATCGAAATGAAAGTAAAAGAATACCAAAGAATAGGGCAGTGACTATTGAGATGCCAGCGTCTTAATAGCCCAGAGGCTATTGAGACGCAAACGTCTTTAAAAAAAGGGATAAAGAAATTGAAGAAAGGAGTAACTATCCCTAAACCTATCCTAACCCTAAAACCTATCACTAACCTATCCCTAACCCTAAAACCTATCTTAAAAACCTAACTCAAACCCTAAAACCTATCACTAAACCTAACCCAAACCCTAAAACCTATCACTAAACATAAAATGTGATTCTGTCAGGGACAAACCATGAAAAAAATATTATTAATTATCAATTTATATTTATTTTTTAAAATGTTGTAAAAACTACCCTACTGAAAATCGCACCCTGGACCACAAGTTCAGCTGTCAATCGCACTATGCATGCAACCAGAGTGACTCAATAAATTTGACATTTTTAAACTTATTAAATTTATAAAAACTTTTTGCTTATCTTAATGACCACAGTCTTCTAAGTCCAAATCAGTCAGCCTACAGACCTTCTCACAGCACAGAGACCACACTTTTGAAGGTAACAAATGACCTTCTACTCGCACTGGACAATTGGTAAAATTTCTATATTGGTCCTCCTGGATCTTAGTGCAGCCTTTGACACTTTTGACCATCAAATACTGCTAAAAACCCTGCAAAATTATTTTGGAGTTTCTGGCTCAGTTATGGCTTGGTTTCAATCATACTTATCTAACAGAACACAGTTGGTATCAGTAGCTGGTAGTATCTCTCACAAAGCTGACTTGCTTTATGGTGTGCCTCAGGGCTCCATTTTGGGTCCGGTACTTTTTGTACTGTATACAAGGCCACTACTTTTACAGCTCGAAAAGCATTCAGTTAAAAGCCAATCATTTGCAGATAATACTCAGCTATACAGAGCCGTCTTTAAACCAGTTTGGGCCCCCGGGCAAAGAAATAGTGTTGGGCCCCTCGCCCGCAGGAATAAAAATAAATAAATATACATAATATATATAAATAAACATATTCCCATGGGGCCCCCTTTGCTCGTGGGCCCCCGGGCAAATGCCCAACGGGCCTATGCGTTAAGACGGCCCTGCAGCTATACACTAACACTGATCCCTCTAATATTGATTCCTCTGTCCAATTGATGCAAGAGTGCATTGGTGAGGTAAAGTCTTGGATGACGTTCAGCAAACTCAAGCTGAATGATTACAAGACTGAAGCACTTCTATTTTGCAACAATAAATCACGCAGTACTTTGTCCCTTCCAAATTCTATTCAGGCAATTTGGGTAGCCAGTTCGGATATACTGTTCACAACATCGAATAGGAATCTTGGCTATATTATTTCTGACATGTCTATCAACAACTTCATCAATCACATCTGTCGCTCTGCCTACACCGCCATCCGTCAGATCAGCTCAATCCGTCAATACTTAACAGTTAGTGCAACAAAAACTCTAGTCTGTGCTCTTGTTCTGGCTCGTATTGATTATTGCAACGCTCTTCTGTCAGGGGCGCCACAAAAATGCATTGAAAAACTACAGAAAGTTGAAAATTCAGCTGCCAGCCAGACTGGTCCTTAAGGCAAAAAAACATTAAACATGACCATGTTACTCCGCTACTTTACTCACTTCATTGGATACCTATACAGGCCCGTATTGATTACAAACTAGCCGTCCTCTGTCACAACTTCTTTTCGGACTCATGCCCTTCCTATCTTAATGAACTTTTGTCAGTCTACTCACCCACTCGTCAGCTACGCTCTTCTGTAGATACACGCATTCTCTCTGTTCCTAAGACACGGACTAAAATGTTTGGTGAAAGGTCTTTCTCTTTTTGTGCACCCAAACAATGGAATACTCTACCATTACACATCCATAGTTTGCAAACAACCAAGTCCTTCAAGACTGCACTTAAGACACGACACATCTTTTCAAAAATGACGGAAGTTTTCAACTGAAATCTATTTATTTTATAAAAAATGCACTTTTTTTAGGGCGCCTACGGCGCCGACCTTTTCAAAAGCCCAACTAACTTGTCCTTTTTTTATAAATACGAAATATTAAACTTTCTGAAATGTACACAAAGTATTTTATAATAGGTGTTGTAGGGCGCCTACGGCGCCCCCTTTGTTTTTTTATTTTATAATTAACCATCATCAAATCCTCTTTTTAAATCCTTTATATTAACTCGTGGTGTCTGGTTGTTTGAACCCTTGATTGCTTGATTGTCGGTCGCCAAAACTTTGGATCGATTTTTAACCCACTTCCTCGTAAGCTAGCGAGCTGAAATTTAGCAGGCAGTTTGATAGCGATGATAAAAACTATGTATCAAAATTTCAGATCGATCGCATGTGCCGTAATTAAATTATTGAATTTTTAGATTATTTTATTTATTCCTATGTATCATGTTATTTTTTGAGATAGAGTGTCGCGGTGCGTATTATATTGAACAACCTTTCTGTCGCGCAATAAGGTGCGTATTTTATTGACAACACTTTTTATAAACATATTCTTTTAGTTACGTCTAGTACATAAAGGATTTATAGTGAAAAACTTGTTTTTTACGGGTTTTTTTTTATTACATTGATCCCTTTTCCAAAATTAAAATACATGTATGAGCGAAAACAATGACGTCATATAATATTTTTTTACAGCGCATCTTTAATTTGCACACCTTTTGATGCATTGGTGCAGTAATTTTGTTTCCCTGCTTTCTAAGATTAGTAGCGTCACGGACAGACATTGCAAATTATATTGTTTAAATATTATCTTATCTTATCTGTTTCAGACGCTCCTTCTATACAGAAGATTATTGCGTCCTATGCTTATCTATGGTTTGTGTTTAGTCCTGCATTCTTATTAGAGTTTTAAATGTTGATTAAGTGTTGGCTTTCCTGGTTTCTTCAGGCAACCCATTCCACGCCCGAATTCCGGACGGGAAGAACGAAAATTTGTATGAGTTTGTTCTTGCATACGGAATAAGAAAGGTGTTTTTATCCTTATGTCTATCTGAGGGTTGTATTAAGTTATCTTTGTGTTGTATTTCTAAATATAATAATAATCTTTTTAAAATCTCTCTTTTCTTTAAAATATTATCATAGTTTAAATGAGGGGTCGGGTGGGAAACTTTGCATCTGCACGGGTCGGCAGAACCCGCGATATGCCGCTGCAATTAAGCCTAAGCTGATATCAAATTGGTGCCAAATGATTTTGGAAAAAAATATTTCCACTTCTTAAAAAATGCTACTAAGGCTACTGCTTAATTTATACAATGAATTTTGACTCAGTGCTGTGGGCGCAGATTTAAGATTCATAACTGTATCACAAGAACTAAGGAGCTTAAAGCATGTAAAATCTGAACAATTTTTCCTTAATGTCACATGACATTCCTTTTTGAAGTTAAACACTAGCAAACCTTTCTCTTCAAAGTCCATACTGCAAGAGCTTCATTGTGAATATAAAACATCTGTAACGTATAAATTTAATCTAAAATAATTTCTAGCTAAGTTGTTTCACATCACAAGTTTTAACTTCTTAAATTATAATTGCGGTCCATACATCTCAAGGGCAAGGTAATTGGCCTGATTAGTGCCTACTAGACTAGTGATAGCTGTGATACTGCACTAGTCATTTAAAACTGAAAACGAACACTTTTTTCTCTCTACAGTAGTATCCTTCTGATTTATATTAGCGTTTTAAAAATTAGAAGCCCTATTATAAAAAAAAACATCGCTTAGCATTCATTAAATCGTTAATATTAATATACATTTTTACAAAACATATTTTCCTCTTGATATGGAATTGTGTGTGTGTATACTGTTCAAAATCGGTAAATAGAGTGCATGTAAACAATGTTTCACCAGCATATATGTTTTGGCTTATGTTTTTCATTATTCTTTTTTAAAGTAAATTACCTAAATACTAAAATTTATTTTTGCTAATCTTTAATTAAAGAATTTTAAGCTAATAAACCTATGATTATTTATGTGACATACATACAATTTGAATGATTGATTATGATTGAAACATTTATCATTCGTTTTAATGACATAATATTTATTATTTATCTTTCTCAATCTCACACTTACCTTAAAACGTATTCAGGATCCAAATGTTCACGTCTCTTCGTCTGTAGACACTAAGTCAACTAAATTATTTAAAAAGTTCAAAAAAAACCTTACTAATTACTTACTCACTATTATCACTACCACTATTACTAATACACTAATACATGTTCATGTACTAAACTTAAACTAATAGTACTAAATAAATATTAACTATTATCATTATGTGTATAGTATGGTGGTAATAGTACTAGTAATCCTGGCACTGGCTGGAGCCACAACAGTTTCAACTTTGATTCAAAGTCAATGTATTAAAGTAAAGCATTTTTTCCCCCCAGAAAATAGTATATATAATTAGCATAGATGATATAATTTTAGTTTAGTTTAGAGCAAACTATAACTATGGTAGTATGGAATATGCTACCGTAATAACTAAGAATAGTCAGCATATTACTATTACAAAGACAAAGGCCTTAAATTTAAAATTAATTATATTTTATGTCTGTCATGTCATATCACCAAAAAAAACAACATGGAAGTAGGTAGTGGTAGCCAGGATTGGAAATACAGTGTGAACTCGCTAAGTCGAACTTCCCTAAGTCAAAAACCTCCCAAAATCAAATTAAATGTTAAGTCAAATTCCATAAGACTAATGTATTTTAGATCCCCTTAACTCGAATATTTTGGCTTCCAACCTCCCTTCGTTGAATTTTCCAAAAAAAATCTTACTTCCCCCACATCCCACTGTGGAGGGAGTAAAGTTTGGGGAGGGGAGGGAAGGTGTCTCCTCTCACTGGCTTGTGTCGGTATGTCAAAGCAAGTTGGGTTCCTTTCATATGAAACATCAGACACCACCTATCTTTCCTGTCAAGCCTTCTAGCCGGTAAGGCTTTCCCCCTCAATATCAACATTGTCCTTGACTAATCTGCACCTATTAAGCAATTTTCCCTAACTCGAAAACTCCGTAAGTCGAATTTTTTTTCAGGTCCCCTTGAGTTTTACTTAGAGAGGTCTGACTGTATTTTGCTAAACTATGCCAAATTGTGAATATTTTATTAAACTAGATACAACCCGTGGCATAGCATACGCTGCAGACTTGCTCATAGATAGTGCAAAGAAAGTGGAGATAGAAAGAACACAAACTACAGCACGAAGAAATCAGAACAACGCTAATGAACATCGGGGGGGGGAGGAACATCGCCGACGTATTGATGTTCTCGAGACATGCCCATTGCCCACCCACTGCGTTTAACTACCTGCCCCCACCCTGCATCAACCTAGCTTGCCAATCATAAACTGTGATTGGCCGACCCTAGCGAGGGTCAGCTATGTTCGCAAAAAAGGGGGAAAAGAACAGGCACAAACAAACATTTTTAAAAATTAAAAAATAATGATTCCGCAGAGGCTTGAACCCAGTACCTTTCGCGTTTAAGGCGGACGTGATAACCACTACACTATGAACCACATGTTAATCTGTGAAGGAACAACGCAAGTGAACGCAAGAAGCATTGTTGGTCTCGAGACATGCCCACCCCCCACTTTTGAACCCACTTCGCTTGATTGGTCGACCCCAGCGAGGGTCATTCGTAATGCTTATTTGCACACTACTTGTTCGTGATCTTGTTCTGGTGAATTGTATATATAGATACTTTATCATTGCAACAGCCCATATCTATATATAAATGATTACATGTAATTTCTAAATATATAAAGATTATTGAAAGTTTCTTGTCTGTATATTGTTGAAATTGAAATTCGCTCAGCTTAATTTATTAATGAAACGTTCCATTTGTTGATTAATCACAGAGTTGTAGCAGTGCAAGTTACCATGAATTAAACAGTGGACAAACCTTTTTCTCCAAACATTGTGGAACAGCATTTAAACAGATTGAATCTTCTATATTAATAACAAGAATTCCATCAATATCCCAAGAAATTCTGTTGAACACGAAATTTTTCCGTCAGTACAGATCACTGAAATTGAATTGGCAATGTTCATGGTACTCTACCGCAAAGACTTTTTCTGCACAACCCACACTAAATTGCTCAGGATTTATTGAGCTTTTCAGCTTACAACTTTCAATTAAGTCTTTACAAAAATATTTATTGTCTAGACAACCGTGTCACTGTATTTTTAAAAGTATATGGGATGGATTTAATTTATGTAATAGCCATAAATTCAATGTTACTGACCCAAGACACTCTTCTACACAAAAATTACCTAGCATCTGCTGTATTTGGAAATTTTTATTGTGCCCAATAAGCACATTACCATCATGTAAGGAAGTCATATGTTCACAGTTACTTAAAGAAAATATATCAGCAATGCCAAAGGAGAAACCATCAGACTTATTCCAAGAGAATTTGTTAGACATAGCCAAGAAGAGTTTATTGTCTCTCAATAAACATCTAAACTGCAGGGACTGGAACTTGTCTCGGGAAACGTTAAATTGTTTACATCAAAAAATGATTGCGTTGGTGTCGATGACATGCACAAACATAAAGGAGCTGCTGAAATATCACTTAAATGTCAATTGTGAAAATACAGTGCCATCGGGGATGATTAGAGTTAGAAGAAATTTAGCTACAACAGAGGGAACAGGCCAAGATGTTGTGAATGGGACAGGTTTTGGTGTGTTATCAGAAATAAGTCAAGGTGAAGGTGAAAACGTTTCAGAAGTTCCACAGCCAAATGGTTACAATCAGACAAAGGAAGAATTAATATTTTTACGAATGCTTGCCTATCAAAGGCAAATGTAAGTGGATATGTTGCAATAAGAATAGTGATACCTAAATTACTATTAAAAAAACAGATTGTATATATTAATTTGATTTTAGTCAAAAAATTTGGTTTACATTTTTTTTATGACTGCTTATAAATTATTTCAATTTGATGAAAGAACGTACATTACTGGCATTGAATTTTTGTAAGAAAGATATAATATAAGTGAATAAATGCTTCTAAATTAAGGAGAATAAATTCTTCATATGTAAGACTACTAACTCAATGTCTTAAGACTGTTTTTAAAAAATGTGGTTAATTTTATATTTACTAAGATATATTTATTGTTTCCAGAATTAATCATGGTGCTAAATTTTAACATAACTGTCTACAGTAACCGTGATGCAGATGGTGCCTATTTATGCCTTGTTTTTCTGATGTGTCTTATGATGATGTGTATGTATCTGTTAAGAGGATTCCATAACCGCAACACCCAGAAAAAAGAAGTGTGTTCTCTTGATAGGTTGAATTTACCAACTGTTAAAGGTATGTTTATAAAAGGAGATAAAATTAGATCAAACTTTAATGTTCTTTAAATGAAAATTTGCTTTCGAAAATTGGAAGAAATTTTTTAGTTTTACGTCTAAAAGTTGCTTTTATCTGTATAAATTATAAGCATATGTCAAGTCAGATTTTAAAATAACTGCATTTAACTAATTTAAGGATAGAGTTTCTAATGAATTCCCATCACCTATGTAAATTGTAATATATCCTCAAAACCCAAAATGTCTCACACTTTTCAGAGGTGGTTCTCAAAAAAGCCAGGTACCTCCCCATGTTCAGTAAAGACTATTCTCTAACTGAGGTGCTGGTGCATGACTGCGGAAATGATCCTTGAACACAGAATTTGAGATTGCTGAAAGGGAGAGATACAACGGAACCTTGTTGATATCCAGCTATACTATTTTTAATGGCCAATGAGGGATGGAAGTCGGTTCTGTGGGGAGGGCTGTATGAACTAGATGATAGAATTTTAGGGTTGCCTAAACGCCTATGACCAAGATAATTTTGTAGGACATTCAAATCACTTTGTTCGACCCTCCCCCCCCCTCAATTACATTTTTGTGTGCATTTCTCATTTACATCACCTTGTTAATATATAGATGTTAATATATTAAATCACCTACAATGTTTACCGACCATGTGATACAGGGATTTAAAAAAGAATTACTAAGTATAGTAGTAAAGTCTGCATTGTTTCATTTCTTATAGACTCAACATTTTATTTGAATCACCTTTGGGAGTGGCTCATACATTACAATCTACATGTGCATTTAAGCTACTCTTAACTATTTTAACTTCATTATGGGAGATTTGTTATTATTTATATTCATTTGATTCTTAACCTATCTGATCTGTGCCAGGCTGGAAAAATAGATTCTGGACACCTCATTTTCAGTAATAAGAGTAAGAGCTTTACCTTTTTGAATTTTCTAAAATAATTTTACCCATGTATCTGATGAAAAATGTACTTAGCACAGGTGCCAGTTTACAAATCTAATTTACACTGTTCATTGACATTTATATAATTTATCTTAATTTGTTAAAGTTAATGTGAATATTTTTGTAACAAACTGTGCAATATGATTTTTATGCCTTGCTTTGCTCCCTTTAATTTTATTGCTGACTTAATTCTACTTACCACTTATTAAGGAGAGAATGTTGACAAAAAATGTTTTAAAATTTACATGAACAATTATTTGATTTACTCTAACCAGTCAGTAAAAAAATATCATTAATAGACATATTTAAACATTCATTTATGAATAATCATAACTTCATGGCTGTATATTTTATTTACATAATTCAACCATTGCTTAAATATGTCAAATCAAATATACGACTTTGTTAATTTATTAGTCAGGATATTTACATTATTAATTGTTGAAGAATCTTTTAGTGTAAATTACATTGCATTTACCTCGTAAATGAATATTTAAATGAATCAAAACAAATTTTAGGCCCCTTAAAACACATTTTAAAAATGGAATTGGGTTAATAACTTTTTAAAACCTGCTATTTTTTAAATTTTATTTTTAAACAAGAAAAGGTTACAGTATTTCCTTGACAGTTGGTGCATTTATAGCATTTTTATTTATATCTCCATAAATTATTTTATATAATATACTAGTATTTCTTTAAGTAGAGAATGTTAATTTGTTCACTTTTTGGTGCGCACATATAGCATTTTTAACTTAACTATAACTCATGAATTATTTTACATATACATGTACTAGTATTTTTATAGTGTTATTGGCTAGTCAACGAAATTACTATTTTTATTTTAAATGCTTTGTTTGTAATGTGGCAGACACATTGTGATTGTTTGAGCTCATGGGGTTTGTAACCGATACCTCTAGTCTGATATACTATGTCACTTATTAGTCCAGAAATTCCTTTTGTTGTAAATATATTTGTTGAAACTTTGGCAATGGATACAGACAGCATTACATGCATTGGTCATTAGTAAATGCAAAATTAATTGCATGAAATGACATTTTGTTTGGTTTTTATTTGTTGTGGTTGTGAGTATGGTTGAGATGATTGCAAAGATTTCTCCCATCTTGTGAGTATGGTTGAGATGATTGCAAAGATTTCTCCATCTTGTTGTGAGTATGGTTGAGATGATTGCAAAGATTTCTCCATCTTGTTGTGGGCTCAACACACACACAAATGAAACTGAAGCAACTGACTTCTGAGAATTCAGTGTCTATTCACATAGCAACATATCACAACTCAACAGTGAAATTATCCTTACCTGTATAGTTGAAAGTAAGATGGCTTTGGCAATAATGAAATTACATAGTGAATTTGTGTTGCAAAGGGCAATAACTCTAGAGCCGAGTTTTCTCAACCTTCATACTTAAGCAGAAGTTTTTCAAAACCTGATCATGTGTAAGAGTACCCATAGATAAAATTTATTATATTATATAAGATCCCAAATCTTACTTTGTCTATGGTACACTTTTTATGTTTCAGCAACAGTTTGTCTATGGTACACTTTTTATGTTTCAGCAACAGTTTGTCTATGGTACACTTTTTATGTTTCAGCAACAGTTTGTCTATGGTACACTTTTTATGTTTCAGCAACAGTTTGTCTATGGTACACTTTTTATGTTTCTTCAACACTTTGTCTATGGTACACTTTTTATGTTTCAGCAACACTTTGTCTATGGTACACTTTTTATGTTTCAGCAACACCATGCAATTCATTGAAGATTATTAGTAGTCCAATCTTTCCAACCTCACCTAAAAGACTACCTTAACTCAAAGCTGATTTGGAAAAAATAAATTTCATATATACTTCATTAAAATATAAGGTTTGTAATCATTGTTAAAACCTGGCAACAAATAAAATACAATATAATCAATGTGCCCATTGGTATTTTAACTGGCCATTTTATTTCATTAAATCATTTACAGAATTATAATTATTTTAATATTTTTTCCCAATCCTGAGTTACATCACATTTAGTCAAGAGGGGACATTTAGAACACTCTTTGGTGAGGGGAGGGAGGGTGGGAAGTGACTGACATCTGCTCAATACAGTGATCAAAATAAAATACATGTACACAGATACCCTTAAATTATAAGATGAATGAATCAAAGTCTTAAATTTATAAGATGAATGAATCAAACTTAAATTATAAGATGAATGAATCAAACTTAAATTATAAGATGAATGAATGAATAACAAATGTATTTATATAAAATTGAAATGCCTACAAATGAAAAAAAAACATTTAAAAAAAAACATTTTAAAGTAAAAAAGTTACATTAGTGAAAATGATAATGGAACACCAACAAAAAATACTGTACTGTTCAGGTAAACCCATCAGGTTTATTTTTCCCCACAGGTAACAACATAAAACAAATTTTGAAGCAAAGAACAAAAAGGAAAAAAGGAAATTCAAAAGCAAACTTTTGGCACTGATTCTCCACACATGCGCCACACATTTTCATAAGGTTTTAATACCAAAGAGGCAGATCTTGACACAGGCATCTGTTTAGGTAGAATTTCATGCCACGCAAACAAAAAAGGCTGGATGGAGTTATTTCTCCTGAGTCTTGGCCAAATCAACAAGCCAAGTCTCCAGGTGAGCTATCTGGTTCTCAACACTGGACTTTGATGTACCCCCAGTGGCCTTGTACTGCTCTACGGAGTTGGCATAGTCCCAAACTTTGGTCACATCCTCATCAAATAGTGGACTGTGTGGTAAGAACAAAAGGAATTACAGTACATTTTACACAAGGAGCAAGAAAACAGTACATTTTAACCAAGAGGCAGAAAATATGTGATATTTAATGTGACACCAGAAGCTGGAAACAGATAACAATAAATGTGACAAGAGATGTAGGAATATGTAAGACCAAGTTATGGGGGAATGTTGACAGATAAATGTGACAAGAGATGTAGGAATATATAAGACCAAGTTATGGGGGAATGTTGACAGATAAATGTGACAAGAGATGTAGGAATATATAAGACCAAGTTATGGGGGAATGTTGACAGATAAATGTGACAAGAGATGTAGGAATATATAAGACCAAGTTATGGGGGAATGTTGACAGATAAATGTGACAAGAGATGTAGGAATATATAAGACCAAGTTATGGCAGGATGTTGACACAGATAAAATGCTTACACATCGCAAATAAAAACGGCAATAATTAATGCAACTCCCAAAATGTACAATCCTCAAGTGTCATTCATAGTGTGTCATTCATAGTGTGTCATTCATAGTGTGTCATTCATAGTGTGTCATTCATAGTGTGTCATTCATAGTGTGTCATTCATAGTGTGTCATTCATAGTGTGTCATTCATAGTGTGTCATTCATAGTGTGTCATTCATAGTGTGTCATTCATAGTGTGTCATTCATAGTGTGTCATTCATAGTGTGTCATTCATAGTGTGTCATTCATAGTGTGTCATTCATAGTGTGTCATTCATAGTGTGTCATTCATAGTGTGTCATTCATAGTGTGTCATTCATAGTGTGTCATTCATAGTGTGTCATTCATAGTGTGTCATTCATAGTGTGTCATTCATAGTGTGTCATTCATAGTGTGTCATTCATAGTGTGTCATTCATAGTGTGTCATTCATAGTGT
>CALYLW010001768.1:0-52601 GCA_944989445.1 Ampullaceana balthica
AATAACGTTACTAATTGAGATACTAATTGATATATGTTCGTAATAGGTGTTTGGAATGTGTCTTTTATTTTTTGTTTTGTAAGATTAGACTTCGTTGGTTTAGTGTGATGTCTGTATGTTTGTGTGGTTTATTTGTACTGACGAATAGAATTTTTGTTTAAATTCATGAGTTATTGCTTGTTTTGAACGTGTGGTGAGTTAGATTGTGGAATGCTTAGTTTCTAGTGATAATGTCGTTAAAAGATTGTTTTTTGTGAATTGTGGTTGTCTGTTTTAGTTGGTTGATGAATATGTTCTGTTTATTGTATTGTAAGTCTGTTCTATATTTGTTTGTGTTTGTTTTTGTTTATTCCGCCAATAGTGGGTATTGTGACCTGATGTTTTTCTGTACTGCTAGTCTCGACTTTCTTTAATCGTAAATATGGTTCTCGTATACGTGTTTTTGTGATTCGAGATAAGCTTGTAGTGTGTTATTGTTTACTTGCTTGTTAAGTATCGTCTCTTGCAACTCGTGTAATTGTATCGATTTGGGTGATGTAGTTGATTGTTGTATTAGCATGCTTAGTTTTTAAGTAGTTTTCTTAGTTAAATTTTTTTTGTAATACTTTAGTAGGATTTTTGTTTTATATTGAGTGATGTAGTTAGCTCTTCTCATTTAGGTTTATAATCAAAAATTGGCACGGGGGAGTAGTAACCGAAATATAATAAGTCCCCAAATAAGGGCGCGAAGAGCGTGCAGGTCAGGGAGTCTATCATTCATTGCGTGACTTCACAACGAATGGACGCGACGACTGGGTGGGGAGTAGAAGGGAAGGAGTAGGGCAGGGAGTATATAGGGGGGGAGGGAGTGAATTGTTCTGGGTTTGGGGGGGGTTAGTTGGAACTTGGCGAGGGGTTATGTTATTCTTTAATGAGTGGTGGGGGGGCGAGGGGAGGCGGACTCCTAGAGGAGACGCTAGTAGATGAGTAAGGCGGTGAGTCGGGGACCGGGGGGGGGAGTATTAGGCTGGGAGGAGCGTGGGACGCGGAAAGGGTAGTTGTATGTGGTAAGGAGTCGAGGATATTTGGGAGGCGTGGCAAGCGAAGGGGCGGCCGGCAGCTCGGGGGAGGGTGAGAAGGAGATGGAGATAGCACCTGGCGGTAGATAGAAGTGGAGGGGGGGGCGCAGTAATGGGGGGTTATGAGGTGGAGACCGAGGTAAAGACGAGTAAGAGTATTAAGTGGAAGAGTGGGTGAGGGGCTTATGTATGAGTGGATCATTTGTTTGTTAGATATCCATAGTGTTTTTGTGTGTGTTAGTATTATTATTGGCGGACGGAGGAGGAGGGAAGAGAGTATAAGAGAGATGAAAGGCATGGAGGGAGGTATTGCGAGTAAGGAGTCTGGGGAGTACATAAAGCAGAGAGCTATTAATGATGGGCGAGAGGCACACATCGATGGGTGGGGAGAAGAGTAGGGTAGCTTTCGGCCGCGAGATAGAGAGTGGGCGAAGGAAGCTAGGAAGGAGGACGGTCAAGAAGAAACATTTCGGGGAGGGGGCGTAGGGAGGAGTAGGTGGATAATCGTGGTCGCCCGGGGGAGAGGACGGAAGATAACTTTTGGGCTGAGGCGAAAGAGGGGAGCTTCTTGGGAGGGTTGAGCTCAGGTATATTTGCGCTAGTTTTGTAAGTAATGAGAGTATGTGATTACTGTTTGTTTCGTCTTTAATGCTGTTTGTTAGATTTTTTTGATTTTTGTGACGTCAGTGCGTAGTAGTTGGAGTTAGGTTCGTTTGGTGGTTATCTGGATTTAATTGTTATCTAATTAAAGTTTATTGGAGTGGAGTAAAGTTGATTGATGTGTGTTTCATTTGATGTGTTTCATTCTACCGGCAGTGTTGGCATGTGATGGGTTGCTTGGGATGGGATGTATGATCTTGTTGATATTGGTTGTTAATTACTGATGGTTAGTGTAGTTGTTTATTAGATTTGAATTCAGTTAGCTTGCTTTGTTTATGTGTATTGTTTGTTGTCGTGTTTGTCGTAGGTTATGCCTTAACCCTCCCCAAGACAGCCCGTCCATCTTCTATTTTGATATAGTGTGTTTATATTGTGTTCGAATGAATTTTGATGTAGGATGATATATTGACCTGTGTGTATTATCTGCGTTTTATTGTTGGATATTGCGTGTGATAGTGTATGTGTATTTATTGTAGTGTATACTAGATGCATGTAATGTATGTGTTTTAATTAATATGGATTGTGTTCGTATATTGTTTCTACAGGTTTTATAGTGTCGTTCTTGTAAGTTACTAAACGTGTTTCTTTAGTTGTATTGTGGTTGATGACTTGCTGTGTTTTTGGTGTTTTGCTGTGAAAAATCTGTTTGTATGGTATTGCTATTGTTGGTAGTTGTTGTTCGCAGTTGTTTATGTTGTTAGTCGCTTTTATTTATTGGCGCGCACTGTTTAGATTTTTTTTGTAGTTACTAAAGTGATTCCCGCTGTTGTTAGTCTTTGATATTGTTATTTAATTAGGTAGTGTTTATACGAACTGTTTATTCAGTTGTATGTTGAAATATTATTATGATCTATGGATTATGTATAGTGTTATAGTGTTGATTTGTGTATACTGTTGTTATGGAGTGGTTCTTTTAGGGAGATCTTGATTTAAAAGTATGGTGGACACTTGTGAGTTTTTGATTTCTTGTAGGATGTACCTATTACCCCCGCACCCCCCCTACCATGGTGTTTGAAAGATGATTTATAGTGTTGTATTATGTTGTGTGGACCTTGTTTTTGTATGATTTGTGTCTTGGTTAAGTGTTACATGTGAATCATTTGTATATATTTGGTGTTATTAGTCGTTAGTGTTTATAATATAATGATTCTCTTTTCATCGTGTGTTACATATGATTTCCCACCCGCTTTCTTGTATGTTGTATGTTGATCGTGCGTGGTTTGCTTGTTTGTTATATCTTGGGTGCTTGTATGCCCTCCCTACAGTTTTGGTTGTTTAGTCTTACAATTATGGTAGTGTGGGGTTTGGATACATTTATTTAGCATGTTATAATCAAATGTATTGCGTATAGCTTGTGTAGCTGTTTTGTCTTCTGTTACTAGTATTGTAGCGCTGTTTAACTTGTGGGGGATTGTAGTACTTGTATATCGTTGATGATGTTAGTTAGTACTTTGCTTTATGAGTGTAGGGACAATCGTTTTAGTTGCTGGTGTTTATATGATTTGTGTTGTGTTTCTCACTATATTTGTGCCATTTATATTCGGTAGCACTGCTTGTTCATCGTGCTCAAATTGGGTTTTCTGTTAATAACTTGTTTCATCTGTTGTATATCTGTAGTTCTGTGGTTTTTTGTGTTTATGATGTTGAAGTTAGTCTTGTTTGTTTTTTGTTGGCTAGATTATGGTTGCTGCATCTGTCATTCGTTTAAACATTGTGGATGGGACGTAAGTCATGGAGAGGTTGCTTTCGGGGGGGTGCAACGGGAGAGAAGGTAAGGAGTAGGGGTTATTGGGGGGCCGGGCTGGGGGGAAGTATAGAGGTACGTAGGGGTATTATTAGCTTTATGATTAGTTAGACCATTGATAAAGTTATTGTTTGCTTAATATGTATGAATCATGGTACTTCTTGCCTTGTTACTATAAGTTGCTGTTTCCATTCCATTGAAAGTTGCTTTGTATACTGTTTATCTATGTGCAGACTTAGTGCTGATTGTTTTATCGAGTGTTTGTTTGTATGGGCTGTGTAGTTCATCGTTGTGTATTGTTTATTACGATTTTTGTTTTTTTATATTTATTGTAATGTGTGTAGGTTGTTTTTGATGTGTAATGATTTTTATTTTGCCCGACTTAGTAATAACATAAATATTGTTTATCGAGTTTCATCATCTTCTGTGATGAATGTTTACTTAGAAAACCGTTGTTCATCTTATTTTGCTGTGTAGTATGTGTATGCTTGATTGTCGTATGTTTGCGCTTTTCTTAGTTGATGTGGTTATCGTTGACTATATTTGTATTGTTTGTTTAACTATATCTCGTTATGTATATTTTGGTATTATGTTTTTTAATTGTGGCCCTGCTTTAGTTGTCGGTTGTTCAGTCGTGTAACGTTTATTGCTGTTATGTTTATATTTAGGTGTCCTGTTATAGATTCGTTTATGTAGTGTTATTTCCGTGGTGCTGTCTTATATTAGCGAGTGCGTTTCATTGTGATTCGAGTTTAGGGGGTAAGGGTGTAAGCTATCTATGTTTTTTAAGCCTAATATCTTAGCTCTGTTGCATTTGCAAACTTTACGTTTCTTGTTTGGTCTTGTTTTATTTGGGAGATGTACTGTTTATTGTATGCTTCGATTCACATAGAATTATGTGTTGTGTGTTTCATATTGGGCGAGAATCTTGCTAGTTGTGTCTAATATATTAAGATGGGTAGGTGGGGTCCGTCACGGAGTTTGGGGGCGGTATCGAGTGGGCGAATGGGGGATTGGGGAGCAGGAAATGGGATGGGAGGGCTGAGGACAGGGGAAGAAAGCGGTGTGGGGTACTTTTGGGAAGTGAGTAGAGGGGTAGAAGTTTTGTTGGGACGTCAACGGAAAAGTACCTGGGAGAATGGAGGGTGGAGGGATCCAAAAAATACATTCACAAAAAATCTGCCACCATTTGGCAATTTAGGAGAATGTTCTGGAGTATCGCTTGTTGAGGTGCTATGATCTACTGGAGGCGTTTTTACCTCGTATGAGTACCTCAAGTTACGTGATATATGCTACGTTGTGGTTATAGCACCCGTAGGATGTTTAAATAGGGGGGGGTAAAAGGCTGAGGCGATGTGAAGAACGAGGGTTGTAAAACCAAAACACAATAGGCAGGAGATGAGGAGAGGTGCAGAGATGAGGAATATCTGATGGAGAAGAGGGGGGAGCAGTAGCTTTTGTGAGCTTGATTACTTGTGTTTTCTAATTTGGAGGGTTGTTATTATTATTTGTATTTTATTTGATGAGTTCTGTAGTTTGGGTAGTTTTTGTGTTTTATTAGGTGTTTATTTTGTTCGAGATGTAGTTTTAAGTCGTTTTTTATTGGTCTATAGTTGTATTTGTTGTGGTGTTTTTTACTTGTTCTGAATCGTAGTGTGAGATTTCCTTAATTAGTGTTATTAGTCTAGTTTTAATCCTATGTTCCGCACTGATCGGATTATTTTATAAGATTTAAAGATTTATATGAAATAATAATGCACTTGCGGCTATGCTTTTAATATTACTGTGGTTCGTGTTATTGTATTTTGATCATATTCGCTCTAGATTGTTAGCGGAAAAATCTTGTATTATTAAGTTCCGCGGTGTATGTGTGTTTAGCGATATTATGATAGCTACGTATCAGTGTTTATCGTCATGCATATGATTAGTATTATGTTGTTTTATGGGAAGTTTTGTGTGTATAATTAGAACTATAGCTAGATTTATTATGCTGCTTCATGCTTCTATTAGCCTGTTATTTATCTAGACTTCAATGTTGATAGTTGGTCGCGGTCTAAGTGTGTGTATATGTTTATGTTGTTGGAAAGGTGTGTTTTTTGTCTTCAGTTCAGTTTGTTTGATTGAGTGTAAAACTAGTAAATTTTGTTGTTTTTCTTCTGTTCGTTTTAGTTATATATGTTCTATATAGTAAGCTGGTGTCGTGTAATTGTAGTCTAGTGTTTCTTTTTAGTTCTTCAGAATTATTGTTTAAAGATACAGGTTGTGCCTAAATCCATACGTGTATAGGTCCGCTATAAAACCTTCTCGTAAGGAGATTACGAATACGTACTACGCAGGTTTTCCCACCTCTTTGATTAAACTTGACCACCCCCACCCCACACCCCACACCAATCAACTATCCTGTCTTCGCGGAACGATACACGGTCACGATAGAAGATAAGATAGGACACGTGTAAAACACCGTAGTTGAAGTTAAGTGAATGTAAACTAAGCGTCAGTTATGGGGGGCATGCGTGGGTCGAGCCATGGGGGGATATTACAAAACTATTTGTTTACTGTCATATTTATAGGGGGAGGGAGGAGTGGCGACGGTGGGCCAAAATCATGGGGGATGGAGATAATCTTACCTATATTATTATGTATCTTGGTGTGGGATGATGTAATTTCTGGAATGAGATGAATACATCAATTAGTATTTTAATCCTTCTACTTCTCTATTCTTTCCTTGTACTGAAATGAGTGTTGTGATGTTTTGCAGCAATAAATGAGGATGTGGGGGCATCGGCTACTGAATATTCAGATTAATAACATAGAATATTTTTATTACTTTAAACAGAGATCTTGGCTGGATGAGCCGGAGACAGAATGATGCTGGCACTGGGGAATTTCTAATAAAAATGGGTTTGAGTTATATGACTGCTAATTTTTCTTATTATTTAAGTCTTTGGGCCCAATTATTATCTATAGGCTGATATGGATGGTGTGTGATCTTCGTATCTTTGATGGATCGGTATCTATTTATATACATAAATTTGAAGGGGGTGTGGGGTATAAAGATCTATCATTTTTCTTTATCGAATTTTGTTGTTATTTTTTTAAATATTTGGAATTGTTATAAAATTGGGAAAAAGTTAGTGAGAACATTGCGGAATTTTTGGACATGGGAACTTTGTCTTATTAAGTGAATGATGTTTGATGATGTCTGGACAGAGTGGTGAGGAGAAAATTATAAATGGTGATAATTGGATGGGCAACTTGATAGTTATCTTAGTTATATTGGGACATGTAGGATCGATGTTAATATATAATTAAGATGTTGGATGACATTGTGGAAATTAGGGATGAGGATTTTTTATTTATATAATCAGAATTGGGCTGAGGCATTTTTATCTGTTTTTTTGGATGATGTCAAGATATTGGATTGTTGGATTAACAATGGATATTGAGTGATGTGATTGTTATTTGTTGAATTAATAATTGACGGAATTAAATTTTATTTAATTAAGATATTTTGGTTGGTTCAATTGCGGTGGCTGGACAATTATGGTTTCTCATTTATCAACAGATGAAATTGAGACCTGTGATAGTAGGGACTGCGTATTGAGGGAGAATATGAATTTATGGGAGATTGGCTAAGTGTATGTTGGATTGAATGTTGTGGGGTAGACGGGATATATTGAATGGATGAGTTATTCTTATGTTTTAGAGTGGTGTTGGTATCGTAAGGGGATTTTATTTAATGTTTTAGTGTATTTCGGTGAGAGATGCTGTTGTGGGCTTAATTTCATAATAATCCGTACTATTATTTTATATTGTTCACGTATCTGGATTTGGGAATAATGGAACACTGTGTGAATACTGAATGACCTAACAAAACTGCGCACTACAGACTGATGTGGCGTATTTAACTAAACTTTACCCTTCAGATGATTACTGTGAATCTGATACACCTAAATCCTGGTCCAGTATGTCCCTGAATATGTCTGACTATATATTTTGTATTTTAGGCATGCTGATGTGAGGCTGGTAATGATTTTCTTTCTCTATATTTTATTAGAACTTTTTTATGGACATATTATAAGATTTTCCTTTCTATAATTTTAACTCTGTCTAGGCGGATTGTATTAAACTAGGGTCAAACATTATGTCCATCCTGATAATTCGTACTTTCAACTGTAGTCACAAGCCATGCATGTGTTATCTCCCTCAGGCATTGGTCGCCAAGCAATTATCTGAATCCCTTCCAATATGTCACTTTTTTTCATTTGTCTGTAAATAGTCATCCTGGATTTGTGGGGAGTGGGGGTTACGAAACTCATGGATAGTCTTAATACACGATTCAGGTCCCATTATTTTCTTTTGTGAATGCAAAGTGGTGCAGTGTTCCTGATGTTGGCACTGGCCCAAGAGCTATAAGGGATGATGGATAGGGATGAACATGAATGTGGTTTATTAAGGTAAAATATTAGGAGACGAAAGAAGTATTTATTTTGTATTATATATTAGGACGTGGGGTATGATTACTAAACAATCATTACTTAAAAGAAAGAAAAACGAGGAAGAGGCATGAGAGACTTACATTTTTAATTTATGCGATAACTACTCATTGGCTAAGGATGAGATAGGATGGATTCAATAATTTATTTACCCTTATTATATTATTTGGCATGGCAAAATTTATTGGTGCGGAATTTACTTCACGATTGTCCAGAAATGAAGTGGGGGCCATCAAATAATAGCTTTTCACGTACCTGGTTAGGGACAATGATGATTTGGTATGGGTTGTCTAGACCCTGTGGAAAATATGATGTGGTGGTTGGAGGTGAGTTGTGGGGTGATTGGACTCAACAAATGTGTGTGATTCTTATTCGTTAGGCTTGATTACTGTCTATACTGCAATACAGACGTCATGTCAACACATAAGAAAACAACATCTGTCATCCTGATGGATCTAGACGTGCGTAGACGAAATTCTCACTAATATCTTTAGTTTATGTGAAGAGATCTTGGATTAACTTGGATGATTATAATTTAAAATAACGACCAAAGGACGAAAGCGTCCAAACTAACCACTAATAATACAACAAATTCAAAAAATAAAATTAAACACTAACACTTTATTCCCGGGGTCTTGTATGTTTGCCCTGTCAAGACTCTATTCGGTCATATTATCTTTACATTTCTTTAAGTCCCTCTCTTGCAGTGTGGTCTGTGTCAGATCGTCAACATAAAGTCTTGTGAATGGCTGGCTATGGCACCGACTATTTGACATTGGAAACTGTATGGAAATCACGTGAAACTATGGCTGCCCTCCACCTCACTTTAGGTTGGAAATTTCTTTTACATTACAAGATTCCTCTTTTCTTATTTTGGGAGAATTGATAATGGAATTCCTATAACTTATCTGTTTCAATAACTGGATCTTGATGTGCATGATGTCAGGGGGATAAGCAAAGACTCTATCGGATAATTGAATGGTGAGAGCAAATGATAAAACCGATTAGTATTTGTATTATTCTTATATTTAATCACTACATCTTTGGGCTTTTATTGGCATCTAAATATGGTTTAAATTTAATATTTATTCAGTGGAAAATTTGGATATTTGATTGTGGAATGGGATTGATACTATATTATTGAAATACTTAGAGGAGTGTAGAAAGATTTATTATCTGTGGATTTTATTTTAGATTTGTGGAAGTGAGAGTATTTAGATGGAAGAGTAGAATTGTTTTATACAATTTTATTTAATGTTATGTATTATTTTAATTTTCTTTTTTTTCTCGGTGTTGGAATGAAGGCATGTCAATTAAATTTGTGACGCATGTATTGATAAGATTGATCCTTGGATGAGTTTTATTTGATTCATCTATTGATTTTGTAATAATTCATTGGACACATTCGTATGTACATAATTGTCAAAATCTTTTTTTATCCAGTGAGAAAGTTTAACAAATTTTCTTAATGGTTGACCTTAAATTTGGCATGATGTGGGGTGGTGGGGGATGTGGGTGGTGGATGGGGGAGGGTACTATTTTTATTTTATACTTATCTTGAATTTTTCGAATGTTACTTTATAATTCCGGAATTGAGATACTTAGGATTTGTATAATTGGATTGTGCTGATTTCGGATGTAGAGGAATTAAATATTAAGGAATTTCAATCGCATGGGTATTAGGATCTTGGCTTCTGGACATTGTTTATTAGGCTTATATAAACAGAAAAATAATCATGGCACATATGATTTAATTTTTTTTATTCTGGATCCTGACTTTTATGCACCGATTTTTCATCAGGATTTATATCTTGTGTAAATCCTATTTTGGAATGTTTTAATCTTTTGTTTTATTGGGACCCCAGCCTAGGGCACCTCATGGATTCTACTGACTTCTTTATTGAGCCTGGACACATGGCTACTAAAGATATTTATAGACATTAAGACGGAAACTTATTATTTGGTAGGAATTAAATCTATATTTATATGGGACTTGAATGTGATCTGCAAATCTTTTTAGGCTCTTTGGAGACTGGACGCAAAACATGATTGTATGGTAGTATGAATTGTATTTATGTAATTTATGGTACAACTCTTTTAACTTAGGGATATCGTAAGCGTAAGATCAACCATATCGGCCCACCCATGAATGGAGGGTACTTGATGATGTGGAAAATGGTTGGGAGGTGTGTATGGTATATGTTATATCTTTATAGTTATATTGGCAATGAAATGATATTCCGAATTTTTCATAAGATCAAAAGATTCTATTTGATCTTCATTAAAACAAGAATTTTATCGGATTGATTTTGTTATGAAATATTAATCTTGGGTTATTTGGAATCTAATTTAAAAACATCACTGGATTGAGTGGCCAAGGGCGTTAGGCTTTCTGCGCTATGAATGTGGCGGACATACAATGATGTTGGGTGGTCGATTCTTTAATATATAAAAACGATCAAGTGAATCATTATTATTAATCAAAATTTTACTTTTATCAATTAGGTAGATGTGGGGGGTGGGGAGAGCGTATAGTGTCTTGTAATTTCGCGAACATTCCTGGCTATGAGAATGGAAAAGAATTTTATTTGCGTATTCTTGGAATTCGTTATAGGATTATTGTTGGCGTGACTTAATTTGGTTTATTGTGCTACTTATGGTTGATAGCTGGTCCTTTGGTTCCAGTTCTTATCTCACATATTTATTAATTAGGCAAACTTTTCTTGATATGCAATGTGGGTTTGTTCAATAACGTATGTCAACCACTGTATCGGTGGGGGTATGGATATGGGGCGGCAGAGAATTTGCTGCGCGGTGACATCAGTGCCAGAAAATCATATTATTATTTGGATAATAGCCATATAATATTGGCTAATCCAAATTCGGCACGGCACTGTGGATGTAATTCTTCTATTATTGGCACTGAATGGATGTGGGACTGTCAATAAATTGTCTTAAAATTTGTTATCTTCGGAATAATGTGGGTGTCCACTAAAATTAACACACCCAAGTTATAACCCCTCCACATGTCATATCCAACATCCCATCAGGATTTATGTGGATTGTGGAGGATAGGATTTTCAAACTAAAAAAGAAGGATAAAAAATCGGAAACCACCAATAAGCGAAACCAAGATTCCGAACGTCCATTCGGCGAAATGAAATAGGAAGCAACAACAACTAGAAGTAAACAACCGTCACAGAACATAACCTTTAGGTACATTTAGAGAAAGAAAAGAAAAAAGGACAAAAAGACAAAAAAGAAAAACCAAAAGTACAGCAAACCACGCAGAAACACAAAGAAAAGATACAATGAAAAACAGGACAGAAGAAAACAACAGAAGATCACTCAAAAGACACTCAACAAGGGACAATGAATGAACGTGAAACAAAAAAGATCAAACAAGAAATAAACCAAAAGATACAACTACCAAAAGAAAAAAAATCAAACACCAAGAACAAAAGAAAATAACAGAAAGAAAGAGAACCAAACACACGGATAAAACACCACACAAAAACAAAGAATCAATGATAAGACGTATCGAATTCACCGGCTTATCCCACTACAACAAAAAAAAACAACACCAGAAACAAAAGAAGAAGGAAAAGACAACCATGGAAGGAAATGGAACAAAAAAAACAAGTATCCATCCATTTTTTTAGGTTTCCGGTTTTGACCAGTTAACATTCCCAAAGCACCCCCGACCGCCCCGCCGCCACCGCAGCCCAGCATCGACAAGCAACGCAAGCCGCACGCAGAAATGCAAAGCAAACTACCCCCGACGCAAAAGCCTTGTAAGAGTCTGTCTTGAAAAGAATTTTTTTGAAAGAGGTTTTTGAAAAGAATGAAAAAGGGAGTTATAATAGAGTTAAAAGAGCTACGGCTTTAAGAGTTTTTTTGTTTGTGTGAAAAAAGAGTATTCGTATGGGAAAGAGTAACAAAAAAAGAGTTCATATCTTTAAGAGCAGTATTGTAATTGTTCCTTTGAATGAGTTAAAAAGGGTTAAGACAAGAAAAGAGTTAGCTTGATGTTGTTGAAAGGTTTATTCTCTTTTTTAGAGAGAGGGGAGAGAAACCTTGCGAAATCAACAGAAGGACAAAGGACAGATAGTAAAAAAGAGTATCTTAAATGATTTTTTGAAAGAGTGATTTAATCAGTTTTAGTTTTGCTTTTGGAAAAGAGTAGAGTTCCTTGGCTAAGAGTTGAATTTTAAGCACAAACCCCGCAAAGCAAAAAAAACAGGCTAAGCCTTCCTCTTTTGTTTGAAAGACGTCAAATTGAAAGATTGAATTGAAAAAAAAAAAAATGATAGACGAGTAATAACGGCCCAACTGAACCACGTCCCCCACTCCATACAACAATCCTCGTGTGTCATATGTGTTCGTGAGATCATCTACTAGTGCACATATCCTTTACATAAGTAGTATCTTAGAGAATAAAGAGTATCATAAGTTTTTGAAAAAGAGGTAGTTCTAATTTTTTTGTGCATTCTTGAATGAAAGAAAAAATGCACAGCAACCGCAAAGACCTTGAAAGAGTAAAAAAAACAAAAAAACAGCAAAACAAAAAAAAAAAGCCAACTGGCAAGCCTTGAACAGAGTATACTCTTAAGTGGAAATATGAAAGATTGAAAGAGTTGGCAACAAGAGTCATAAGAAGAGTAATAGGAGAGTTAGTATGTAGTTTTTATATAAAGAGTAAAAAAAGGCAAAAAGCAAAATAAAAGCCTTTTATAGCAATAAAAAACGCCTTGAATGAAAAAATTGACAAGACAAGAGTATTTTTGACAAATGAAACAATTAGCATGAAAGATTGTCTTGAAACGAATGTTTAATTGAAGAGTGCCTTGCCTAAAGCCCTTGATGAAAGAGTTCCATTTGAAAAGAGGTTTGAACAGGAGCTTTTAAAAGAAGTTAATGAAAGATACAGAGTAAAATGCAAAGAGTTATGTATACAGATTTATGAAAAAAAGGTGTTGATAAGAGTTTTTATATCTTTAGAGAAAAAAGGGAAAAGTATTGTGAAATCGAATTTGTGATGAAAGATGAAGAGTTGAAAGGAGTTACTCTTTTGAAAGAGTTGTAAAAGCCTTTCTTTGACAATTTGATGAAAGAGTAGTATTCTTTAAAGAGAAAACGGTAAACTGCGAAGAAAAAATTAAAAAATAAAAAAGCCTCTTGAAAAAGAGGTGCTTGCTGTGAAAGAGTAAAATGAAAGAGTTTCCTCAAAAAGGTTTTGTGAAAGAGTAGATTTTTTGAGAAAAGAGTAAGAGTTAAGAGTTTTTATCAAAGAGTTTTGAATGAAAAGAGTTACAACAAAGAGTATAAACAAAAGAGTCACTGAATAAAAGAGTGCGTATCTTAAAAGAGTATCTTATAAGACGGTAATATCTTTATTAAGTTAAAGCAGGTTTTGGTTGAAATCTTTGAACTAAAAATAAAAGTCTTTTGTTGTGAAAATAAAAAAGCAAAAGCAGCAAAAAAAAAGCCTTTTTGTAAAGCCTTGAAAGAGTGTTAAAGAGTTTCTATCTCTAGGAGGGGAAAGGGCGAGAACTCTCTGGAAAATAATAATAACATTATTCCCTTCTTAGCCCGCGAAAATACAAACCCACAACAAACTTCCTAACACTCTCCTTCAAAACACACAACACAGAACCGAAAAATCTCCACAAAAACACAACACAACTCAACACTCACTACCTTTCTACTACTGTTACCTTAAACTCAAATATTGTTTCGGTTCACCATTATTAATGTAATTTTTATGAAAATGCGTTGTGATTTGAGCTGAATGTTAATGACGGAGGTGCGGGCATTAGCGCCATACATCTGCCGGGGAGAATCCGGCATCATATCCATGGGGACTTCACTTATTGGGGGGCCCATTATATGGCCCATGGCGCCATATATAGGCATCATCCGGCCATCAGCTTCGGGTTTAATGGAGGGCATCATATCATATCCTCAATAATCCAGGGCATGGCATATACTCTCGGCATATTTTTTTATTTCAACACCGAGTTCAGTAGGCAGTTAGTTAAGTAATGGAGTACGGTATTGTAGCGAGTAATGTGTAGTCATAAGTACAGTGAGGCGTGAAGTAAAGAGTAGTAGTTAAGAGTAATGTTAACAAGTGTAGGGGCTGTTAGGTGTAGTAAGTATTAAGTGTAGCTTAGGCTCCATCTTGTGCTAGAAAGAAAAGAAATGGCAAAAGAAAGCAAGCAGAAAAGAAAGAGAAAGTAGAAAGAAAATCAAGCAGCCCCCAAGGAGCATTGTTTCATCAAAATGTGAGCAACCACCCACAGCTTAGCTTTAAAACTTAGCAAGGATAGTTAGCAAGGGAGAGAAGTACACTCAGGCACTTAAAACCTCAAAAAACAACACAAAAACAAAAAGTCCTTCAAAGACTGTATCTGCTGCACTTTAAGGGGACACTCTTCTCAAACAATTTATTTTTAATAAATTGATTTGTTTTGAAATGATTGATGAAACAAACATTTCGTGGTAAATGATTCACGTATGCCTTATGTATATAATGTATTGTAATTGTGTGTGTTTGTTGCTGTGATTTGAAAAAATGTATAATTTAATACTTATAAGTTTTTTGTTAATTCTTTATGTACAAGGACGCTGTGTGAGACCCAGTTCCTTACTGGATACAACGCTAGATCAAATAATTCAATTTATTTATTATTATTAATATCTATTTTTTAAACAGTATCCAGTTGCTTGTAACTTTTTTTGGAGCGGAGCGATATTTTGAAAAGTCATAATATAAATCTTGTGTTTCCATCTCGTTCAACAACTACGATTGGGGAAGAAAGAATTAAAAAAGGAGTTCGTGTGCTTTGTTCCAATACTCAAAAATGAAGAGGGACGTCGGAGAGTCTGACTGAAACAAGGCTTGGAGTCACGTGCACACGATCAGAAGATGTTTTCTAGTTTGTTAACAGCTATTTTTTTTTTTTATTTTTTTCTTTTTTTAAAGCAATAGCAAATTTTAGATTTGAAGGACTAGATTGAAACTACGGTTAGGGCTATGTTGGAGGGAAACTTTGGAAAACATTAATCAGGAACATACAAAAATATTGACCTTGACACCAGAAAAGAAGTGCATGCAGAATCCTTTGCTGGCAAGAGGTAGGTCGCAGACAGGGTGGTCTATATATTAAATTTTTTTAAATTTCCTAGTTTTGTTAATAAAATATTTATCGGCGAATGGACACATCATAACTCTGGGGGAGGGAGAGTAGAGGATATATAAAAATTGATCGTCTGCTTGTCTAGTATTGTCAACAAAGGAAAGAAGCAAAGGAGGGAAAGAAAGGGTTTGTATTTTTACAGAATCCTACTGTGAATTTAAAGGAAGCAGCATCTGATCTTGAATCACTTGAGCAAGAAATTATCAACATTTGTGATAAGTTTGCGGTAGAAAGTGGAAAAGAAGATGCACAAATTGGGGAATCGAGGTTGACAGAAGGATTAGACGACATCAGAGGATGCCTGGAGAATTAACAAGAGATGCATGACTTTCTGTAGAAGAAGAATTGCTCGTGATATGAACAGCGTAATTGATAGATTCCAATAGGAGATATCAATACGGTTATTTTACGTCTAAAAACCTAAACCAAAAATTTGAATTTTTACTAGACGTCAAAACTCTTTTTGCTGAGACTAAAGTTGATACACTTCATTAAAATTGCTTAGATTTTGCTAATTTCTACAAGACTGACGTCAATAGTCACGAATTGTGCACAGAAATCGGAGACTGAAAAATTCTGCGCAGTACCTGGACTGAAGTTCTATCGGAAACTCTTTTGGATCTTCTTGGTTTTATTGTTTCATATGGAGAAGACGTATTTCCGAATATGCGCATTTCACTTCAAATACTTCTAACAATTGCTGGTTCAACTGAAAGCTGTGAGCGGTCCTTCAGAAAACTGAAGCTTATTTTGTCTTATTTACCTGCTTCAATGGGACAAGATCGTCTGAATGATCTTGCACTCCTTAGCATCGAAAGAGAAACACTTGAGAATATCAATTTTGACAACGTGATTGACGAGTTTGCGACAGTCAAATCAAGGAGAATCATTTGTTTGAAGACTATGACTAATCTTATGATTATTTGAGTATTTTGTTTTCAAATAAATTATTTACAATCGTATAGAGAATTATTAGTCTGTACTCTATTTTAATAAAATACCAGATGCTTCGAATATGAACTTTATAAATTATTATAAACTGTACAATTTCAAATGTTTCCTTGGTTGAATCATTCGGTCCGACCAGGGGCGCAGATTTTGTGTCATGTCCCCGGGCGCACATGACCCTAGCTACGCCACTGTACGTCGGTCGTCGTAATTATGTAAGATGAGCCCGCAGGCCGGACTTTTGACACCCCTGATTTACACCACATTTAATTCCAATAATAAATTATTTCTACAGCAAGTATATTACATTACAATATCTGAGTATCAAAATTAATGACAGAATGGGTTTACTTTAATGTAATAAAACCTGTAAGTAATTGTTGGTCTATTTCAATTTTGTTTATGTGCAGTTGTAGACGGCATTTTCTGAGCAAGTCTGTTTTGTTCGATAAATTTTCTTTCAAATTGTGCTCTGCACTTGAAGTGTACAACTAACGTATAAAAATTAAGGTTAATGAGGCCTCTAGTATGATATATGCATAGAAATGTTAAAATTGAGACGTAGAAAAGTTGACAATGGTTTAAATTAATCGGATATCCTTATGTGAGTGGGGAAAAGGTCCTTTCTTCTTATCATTCAGCAACGTGTGTAGCCCGCTCGTAAGCCCGCTCGTAAGCCGACCCCCCCCCCTAAAATAGGACAGCGTAAAAAAAGGGTACATGTCACGTGAGAATCACGAGATTAGTGACGGAGAGTCACATGGGTAAAAGAGCGCGAAATGCAGTTGATAGAAAGTAATGTGTGGCTGAAACCTCAAAGTTATACTTATTGACAATATTTTGTTATTTTGTTGACAATAGTATTACAAGGATTTATTGCAAAAACTTGTATTGTGAGAACGCCTGCAAAATACATATAACAAGTAAACCATTTACAGTACACATTTTTTTTAAAAATACAAGCTAAATCGGTCATAATGATTGTTTCCTTTGTACTACCGTTCTTTGTCTGTATGCTAATTGTTAGCCAAGAGTTACCGGTATTTAGTTTTCTTTGATAAACAGTGGCGAAAGCGCGTACATTAAAATTCGTTGTTCAAAACAAAATTTGTTAAACACTTTATTAAATCATTCACAAAAATAAATACAATGATTAAATAAGGTAAGTTCAGTCACATTTTGCGGAGTGTAGAAAAAGACTTTGAAATTCTAACAATAACAACAACGATAGTCAATGTACATGCAGAAATCACATATGAACAGCTTGTAAACCATCGGCTTTAGAACGAGTATATACGGTAAATTACGCACAACAGGCATTCATTAAAAAATAAGTTTCTTTTCAAGAAATATATTTTTATTTCTATGTGTATCTAATACAATATTTTCACATGAGCATTATATAAAAGGTAAATGATAATAACGATTTCAAAAATAGTCAAATTATTTGTATAAATATATAACTACATACATTATCACTAGCGCAATGCCCGTGCCTCGCTACGGGTTAAACACAATAAAAATAACAATATTTTGTTTCGGGGGGGGGAGGGGGGGGCTTATATTCCCCCATAAAAATGTATGGATAATTTTAAACGTATCACAAAATTTGGATGGTGAGACAGCAAGACTCTTCTTCATAAAAATACGACATGGGTAGTTAAGAAAATAGAAATTATAATTATTTTTAATAAAGCCTAACCGTTGTATCAGAATAACAATGACCCGTTACAGTTTCGTAACTCTAATGTGCAAGAGGTAGTTTTCTTTTCACATGAAACAACATGAAGACCAAACTTTAAAAAAAAACAACATAATGCTGAGAGATTGATCCTCTCATTAAAAGTTTTTTACGTCATATTAAATGACTGTACGTGATTTTTACTTCTTTAGTGACGAAGCACACATTGTGCAATACTTGTGTAATTAAAATAAACAGATTTTTTCTTTGCATTTATAATGAATCTTTTTATTTTTTATAGTAGCTTTTGTAGTTTATAAAATGCCGTTATAGTGTAAGGCCTTTATATATAACATAAACTAAGTAGGCAGCACATTTTAGATCAAGATGAATAAAGTTACAATTTTGAAAAACATGCATGTAGTTTCAAAGAGCACTAACGTTTAGTGAACCACATCTTCTGCCTTAAAAATCAGAAAATAGACGGATACTTCAGTCTCGGTGTATAAATATATTCTAACTTGTCACAGTATTGTTTATTGTTAGTCTGACCTGTCACGGTACTGTTTATTGTTGGTGTATGTCTGACCTGTCACAATATTGTTTATTTTTAGTGTATGTCTGACCTGTCACAATATTGTTTATTGTTAGTGTATGTCTGACCTGTCACAGTATTGTTTATTGTTAGTGTATGTCTGACCTGTCACAGTATTGTTTATTGTTTGTGTATGTCTGACCTGTTACAGTATTGTTTATTTTTAGTGTATGTCTAACCTGTCACAGTATTGTTTATTGTTGGTGTATATGCTTACCTGTCACAATATTGTTTATTGTTAGTGTATGTCTAACCTGTCACAGTATTGTTTATTGTTAGTGTATGTCTGACCTGTCACAGTATTGTTTATTGTTAGTGTATGTCTAACCTGTCACAATATTGTTTATTGTTAGTGTATGTCTGACCTGTCACAGTATTGTTTATTGTTAGTGTATGTCTGACCTGTCACAGTATTGTTTATTTTTGGTGTATATGCTTACCTGTCACAATATTGTTTATTGTTAGTGTATGTCTAACTTGTCACAGTATTGTTTATTGTTAGTGTATGTCTTACCTGTCACAGTATAGTTTATTGTTGGTGTATGCCTTTGACGCACTACTGAAGCTAGATCCTGAATATAAGTTGTAATACCAGTTATATTTTTTTACACTAAATATATTTACTCTTTAGACAACTCTACAGTTATTACACGAAACGTGTGCCATGCCACTGTTTTGTTCGTGAAATATATCAAATCTTATGTTAATGTGTAACTTTAATAATCAGTCATCCCTTCAATAGCTTTTCATATGATTCCTTTGGTTCAAGTAAAACGCCCTCCACAACATCCACTTCTTTACAGATTATGCATAACCTTACTTCAGGACTAATGGGATATGTTTTTATTGAGAGAGATCATATTTATATGAATATTGATGCCTGATAGAGTTTATTTGTTTAAAAGACACCGATTGAAAAGCAAGGTTTGGGCTTAAATTTACCCTGCCGATCTAGCTTAAGTTATGCAAAAGGGATAGTAACAGTTACTTAGCAATATTGTTGTTGCCACCCAGAATTGGGCGATATTATTAACTCCTGCCCTTACCTCTCTCAATATTGTTGTTGCCACCCAGAGTTGGGCGATATTATTAACTCCTGCCCTTACCTCTCTCAATATTGTTGTTACCACCCAGAGTTTGGCGATATTATTAACTCCTGCCCTTACCTCTCTCAATATTGTTGTTGCCACCCAGAGTTGGGCGATATTATTAATTCCTGCGCTAACCTTTCTCAAACTAGCTCATCTTTATAAAAATAACTATTCCGCTTATTAACTTCGCTCTTACACCAGTATATATAACTCCTTTACCAAATCCATTTTCTTCTTTAAATATTCCCGATCGTTGCTTCAATGCATCCTTTATTTGGGGGCTGTCTATTGAAAAACCAATCCGAAACCATCACGTGTACTATTTAAGCACCTACGGTAAATAAATCGTACACCTAACAAACATTTGCACTTGTTTTTATCACTAATCACTCATTACATGCATCAAGTGAGTTTCCGCGTGCATTTATCTATTTAGAAATTTAATTTTATGCAATTTAATGTATATATACGTAGGTATATACAATCTAATATTTAAATGTAAGTTTGATAATTCGTCTGCCCTTAAATCATTTTTTCATATATTCCTATAGTTATTTCCCAAGGATTGAACTTATAATTGAAACGAATGTATCACTCCCAGTATACTTAAAAGAATGTTAACAGTCGACCAAAGTTTTGGTGATATTTTTTTAAAATACACTTCAAAATTTAACAAAGGTTCCCCGCTACATAAAAATAAATGTGCCGCCAGTAAGCCACATTTCCCAATTGTATATTATATATATAAAATACAATTTCTTTTTAAAAGGCATTGGTAATTTCTTTTCAATGTTTATTTTCCATTGAGGAGATCCAAGAAAGCAATCGTTAGATAATGCATAAGGGCTCATTTTATTTTTCACATGAAACATCTCATGAAAACCACATATGAAAAAATAATGAGAAGTTGATCCCTCTAATTAAAAAGTATGTAAGTCATATTCATTGACTTCCCGTTATCTTTACTTAAAACAGTGACGAAGTACGAACTGGCAGAGACTACTGTAATTAAAATAAACGTAATTGTGTTCTTTGCGTTTATAAACATTTGCTTTATGCATAAAATTCTGTTCCATGTTCATTAATTTATTAATGAATGTATATTATGCCATTTAATGTTAAAATTAGCCTGCATAAAAATGACTGCTTTATCAAAAATTATTTAGCTTGTCATTGTGTTGTTTGTTAGAATTGTTTCTACAGAAGACACACTCTTGCGATGCTAATTCCCATTAATATACGTATGTATAAAAAAAACTAATATTAAAATTAATTTAATAAATGGTCTGCCCTTAAATCCTTATTCATACTTTTCTGTAAATATATCACAAAGATTGGACTTTAATTTAAACTAAAAATAAATGAGCTGCCAATTAGCCCAAATCTTAACCAAGTGCAAATTATAACTAAGGAAAAATTTTTTTTTCTAAAAAAGGCCCAGTACCCCTATGTTCTTTTCAATCTTTGTTTTCCTTTGCAGCACTCTATGAAAGCAATCGTCCTAAAACAATCGCATTTACTATCGAAGAACTCATCTAGCGTCGTCTTGTTAGAGGCATGACATATCAGACATAAAAATAACCCGTTTCATAACATTTACAGTTGCCTATATTCTGTTGATCTCGAGTCAATTATACTTAAGTCTGATTTTTTAAAAATTTTAAAATTTAATAAGGTAAAGTTTAACTGTGGACATTCAAAACGATGTACAATTTTATAATTTTATCATAATGTAATACTTTTATGGCCTTTATGTTGTACCAGAAATGTGTGTGTAAGAAACTGTGCTCTTCTCAAGGTTTAACTCTTTTTAAAACATATAAATTATTTTTCATAATTTAAAAAAGCAAAACAACTTAAATTAAAAAAAATACAATAACCTGTCACACCTTCAAGTTTAGTTTGGGAAATTAGTTTAGAGAGCAAAATCTTGAACTTAAAAGGTAGAAAGTAAACAACAAATGACATTGATGGATTTTATATGTTTATAACCTATGTGATAAATTTTGTATTCACTCTTTCTGGTAATGACCTTAAAAAAATTATTAACTGATTAATTAAATATGTTTTTAAACGTTTACATTACACAATAGTTTCAATTAACAATGTACCCAACATGATGGTACATCCGCCAAAAGTTTGAGTTTAACCTTTTGTCAACTTCTTCAAAAATTTATTCAATGTAAATAATGATCAATGAATATTTGCGTGTTGTGTTCGATCAATTTATATATCAAGTTTTCGGCGTATCATGATGGCGTCCTACAAACGTAACTTTTCTTCAATGGTTCCTCGTCAACGGCGCTCAGCTGGTTCTCCTCTGCTAGCTTTATAAACAGCTCATGGATTGACCTCACCAGGTAACCTATTACCTCCTTCAGTAATTTTGGCTTTTTTTATCCTAGGGGCATTCTCTAAATGACGTCACGAACCTAGGGGGAGTTTTTTTTTCTTAAAAACTATGACGTCACATCAAAATTAGCAAATTTAAATAAAAGTTCCACTGAAATATTTGAATGCTCACAATTTATTTCATGATGTTTTACATTGCTTCTCGCGTCTACGATAATAGAGTGCAGCCTTACACTAAATACACATAAATGACAAAAAGTTATTTAAAAAATGCTCATATTCAAATAGAAAATAACGGCTTTTAATTAAGGGGGGATGGGAAGGGCACAAAGCTTTGTGGCGTCATATTGGAGGGGGGGTCTAACTTTTTGTGACCACGTGGGACAAAAAAGGAGGGGACAATATGTGAAAAATCGCGTGACGTCATTTATTGACGGACCTCTAGCTGCATAAATGATACGCCTATTTTACATTGAGTACAGCCATCCTGATTGCACGACAGAGGTTGGTTCGTCTGTGTTGACCAGGGATACGACTGGTGTCAATGGGGAATGCCAGGGCCAACCTTTCAACGATTTCTTTATTCGTCCTCTAATATCAGGGCCTACAATCAGGCAATGATTTTAGTTGAGCAAGCATTGAGGGGTTGTTTTTAATATTTTATTTAATAAGAGCAACAAAGCCTGTCCAAGGACGTTTCGCACCGTTTAGTGGCATGTCGTATGTAGGAGCATGGGACAAGGCAATCATAACAACTGCAGAGAGGTACCGCAGGCTAAACACTAGGGAGCCCTGCTACCAAATGCAGCACAACTGGGGCGGACGTGGGTGTTTGAAACGTTCCTCATTTATGCATCAAGTAACGGAACTTGATAGGAACGTCAAACCCCACGAAATAGAAGACAAATTATAAATGTCCCACTCAAACCGCCCTATGCGGAATGCACACGTCCCGAAATACGTTTGTCTTTGACTGACACGGCAGTGACGAAACGCAGCCCTGAACATGTACAGAAAGCGGCGGCCCTTGAGACGATAGAAGGGTTCACGGGAACCCAAGTGAAAGTGTTCACGGATGGGTCTGCCAGTTCAAGTGAAGGAATTGCAGGATATGGTGCGCTCATCTTATACCCAATAGGAGGGCCACCAAAAGAAGAACTTCTAGGTCCCTGTGGGACTATGGCATTGAATTACGATGCGGAGCTTGAGGCTATACACAGGGCCCTGGAAAGTGTGCACCGGACACTGCAGGGGTCGGAAATTTTCGATTTCGACACGGTACTGTTTTGTGACTCGAGATCAGCCCTCGAAGTCCTGGCTAGTGAGAAGCTTAGTACCCACTTGGTTGACGCCATCTTGGAGGATGTGGGTAGGCTCGAAAGACTTGGAGGTAAGGTAACAGTGCAGTGGATCCCGAGCCACGTGAATGTTAACGGCAATGAAAAGGCAGACTCCCTGGCCAAAGCAGGAGTGGCCCTGCCCCAACCAGAGACCCCAGTCACTTATCTTGGGGCTAAAACCTGGATAAATGACCACTTCCGGAATAAGTGGTACCAGGAGTGGGCTGACAACACGACAGCCAGGGGGGTATTCGCTAACATGCCCAGGCCAAGCCGTTCAGACCAGTGGTGGAACCTGATTCGCAAACACCAGTGTTTAATGACTCCGATGAGAACAGAACATTGCCCAACCAACTCATACTTTCACAGGCTAGACCACAACAGGGACTCGAACTGCCGTCATTGCAGCCAAGCCTCTGAGACGGTCGCACACCTGGTGACGTCTTGCCCAGCGCTTGATATAGCCGGGGAGGTGAGGGAGGCGGAAGAGTCCCATGTAAAGACAATGTTGTATGGCAATGCTCAACAGATGGAGCAGATTGCCCAGGTACTAGCCAAGGCTTTAAGAGATTAGTCTCAGGCCTACAGAATATGTGTTTAGTTTAGTGGCATGTCGTAACTCCCCTCCAACAGCCGTCATGACCAGCATACATATGCATCACGTCAAAAATACTATTCATTATAGTTAAAATAAATAACTTGTAAAAACAGAGCTTTTGACTATAAATCCCAACGCGCATAACTCAAAATAAAGTCTTGAAAGAAATACTGCACCAAATAAAACTCGTTTTGAACGTCCGCGGAAACGTGTTCAATATGATTGGCTGTAGGAGTCATATGTGTTTGAGAGACCAATCGATATCGATGACCGCATGGAACATAGCCTGTTATTATATAGGATTTTCTTTCATAAGATGTAAACTATATATTCGATATTGTCTATACAAACCTCAGGTTTTAAGTATTTTACTTAAAACAACTTTGACTGCAAAGTGCACTATGAGATTCACACTGATTATATAAAATTATAAGAGTTCTACAGAAGTTGAAATGTTATTGTACAAGTAGATCGATGCGTTGTTTGTAAAGTTATTTAACATAATATGAAACGTTTTTAAAAATATTCCTCATAAAATGCAAGAAAAAATATTATATGTTAAATGTAACTATTCCAACCAAAATGGAAAGGGAATACGAAATATGTGTAATCTGTTCCATTATCATACAATAAGTATCCACAATAAGAAATTAAGACTGTCTTCTTTATTTTTTCCCCAATATTGATATCCGTTCATAAATATTGAATAAAAAGCATTTAGTTTGTCTTTTCTAGAATGTATATTTCAAAAAATATCAGTCTTGAAGACTTCTTCATTGATAATTACTTTTTAAAAATTTTATAGTTTTGAAAAAAAAATATTTAGAAAATAGGAAAATAAATCTAACTAATATATTTTAAATTAAATGTAGCTTTCTAACATTCATTTAGATGTATCAAAGAAATGTAACTCCGATAATTTAGAAATTGATGCAGTTGAGATTATGAAATGTGTTTGACGCAAAATAAATTTTTTTACACGCTTTTATTTAAGTCACATTGTTTGTATGTTGTATCCATCCATCCATCCATCCTTCCATCCGTCCATCCTTCCTTCAAAACGTGAAACGTAAAATTATACCACTTCTGATGGGCCTATAGATCTAACATTTTTACCACAGATAGATCTTGGATGACAATGCATTGTATCAACATTTCAGATCGATCGAATGTACCGTATTGAAATTATTGCATTTTTAGTTTATCTATAGTCTATATATAAGCATCGGTACCCGTCTGCTTTGTTGACATCCATGAGTTCACCACGTGAACACAACACCGCGGTATAAAACGTGTGGGCGGGCACTTATGATGAGTATTTGTTATAAAAAAAATAGTGGTAAATAAAACAAACCCGTAAAAACAAAGTTTTTGACTATAAATCCCTTATATATGAGACATAACTAACAGTATTTTTATTTTCAAACTCTTAACTCAACTTTGCTTCATAACCCTAGGGGGGGGACTGAGCTCAGCATGACACGTAAAATGTAAACAAAAGCACGCGGGTACGTCGATGGGTCGCGTCAACGCATCAACTCAAACTCTCACGTGGGGAAAAAAACAATAACAAACCGTGAATTTGAATTACATACCTCATATAAGGATAAACTAAAAATGCATTAATTTAATTACGGTACGTTCGATCGATCTGAAATTTTGATACGATGCATTGTTAGGTCAGACGGGTCCGTGTGCCAAATTTCAGCTCGATCGGATCACGGAAGTGGGTCATTTTTTGACTTTTGTTTTTCCGCCCGCCCGCCCAAGAGCAGAGAGAGAGACGAGACGGCCGCGAAGTTAATATAAGGGATTTAATAAAACAAACCCGTAAAAACAAAGTTTTTGACTATAAATCCCTTATATATGAGACATAACTAACAGTATTGATTATTTTCAAACATTTACAGACTGAATCTGTCTTAACTCAAGTTTGCTTCATAACCCTAGGGGGGGAGGGGTGGGTGGGAGGGGGAGAGGGGAAAAGTCTGGTCACCGATTCGCTTGACCGAGCTCAGAGTGACACGTAAAATGTAAACAAAAGCGCACCGTCGCTTCGTTGGGTCGCCTCAATGCGTCACTCAAACTTTCACGTGGCAAAAAAACAATAACAAACGTGAATTTAAATTACATACCTCATATAAGGATAAACTAAAAATGCATTAATTTAATTACGGTACGTTCGATCGATCTGAAATTTTGATACGATGCATTGTTAGGTCAGACGGGTCCGTGTGCCAAATTTCAGTTCGATCGGATCATGGGAAGTGGGTCATTTTTGACTTCTGTTTTTCCGCCCGCCGACCCAGAGAGAGAGATGAGAGACGGCCGGTGAAGTTAATATAAGGGATTTAATAAAACAAACCCGTAAAAACAAAGTTTTTGACTATAAATCCCTTATATATGAGACATAACTAACAGTATTGATTATTTTCAAACATTTACAGACTGAATCTGTCTTAACTCAACTTTGCTTCATAACCCTAGTGGGGGGGAGGGGTGGGTGGGGGGGGAGAGGGGAAAAGTCTGGTCACCGATTCGCTTGACCGAGCTCAGAGTGACACGTAAAATGTAAACAAAAGCGCCCGTCGCTTCGTTGGGTCGCCTCAATGCGTCAGCTCAAAATTTCACGTGGGAAAAAAACAATAACAAACCGTGAATTTAAATTACATACCTCATATAAGGATAAACTAAAAATGCATTAATTTAATTACGGTACGTTCGATCGATCTGAAATTTTGATACGATGCATTGTTAGGTCAGACGGGTCCGTGTGCCAAATTTCAGTTCGATCGGATCACGGGAAGTGGGTCATTTTTGACTTTTGTTTTTCCGCCCGCCGAGCCCATGAGAGAGATGATGAGAGAGAGACAGACAGAGACGGCCGCGAAGTTAATATAAGGGATTTAAAAAGATGTGTGGGCTTCAGACGTGAATTTTAAAGAGTTTTTATTAGAATGTATAGTCGTCTACTAGAGTTAACCTCCACGGCTCACTAGTTTCACTCCAGCCCAAATTCCCGTGTTTACATCAAGGGAAGGGGAGATCAGCGCGTTTCAGTCTGTAAATGTTTGTAAATAAAAGCGTGTCCTTTTTAAAAAAAAGATTTTTTTACATTTTACTTATAGAATGTATAGTCGTCTGCTAGAGTTGACCTCCATGGCTCACTAGTTTCACTCCAGCCCAAAATCCCGTGTTTACATCAAGGGCAGGGGAGATCAGCGCGTATCAGTCTGTAAATTTTCCTAAATAAAAGCGTGTCCTTTATTATTTTACATTTTACTTATTTCTTTTGCTTTTTTTTTGGTTGTTTCTTTAAAGATCAAGATGAAGGCAACCGTTTTACCATCATACGGTAAAAAGTGTAAATTTAAGTAGGAGTATTTTTTAAACAACAGCTTCAGTTTGATTCTTACCCGGCGATATTGTTTTGAGAAAGAAATTTGTTTTTGTTGCTTGTTGATAATATAATAATTATTCCTTTAAGGCTTAAGGAGTAGGTTGACACATTTTGGTGAGAACAGCGAGACAACAATGAATTATAATTAAGGACAAGATATTTGATTCACGTTTCAGATATCAATCAGTGACAAGAAACAACGTTTACTACGAATATAGCACAATATAATTTTAAATCTTTTGTATTACATAGTGCCGTTCGTGTTTTGGTAATTTTTTAATGTACACTTTCTTATCTCCTGACATATCTTAAAAAAGATTAAATTATACATTTTAAAATAATTTTGTTGAAGTTCACTTCCCCCCCCAAAAAAAATAAAAAAATATTGCACAAATATTATGTCTAATAACATTCTGAGTTAATTGTCACACACGAAACAGAAGCGCAAATTGAAAACATTAAATTTGAGTTCTCACTATTGGCGTTCAACAAAGTCTTCTCATTAATTTCAATCTTTACTTTATCCAGCAAGACATTTGGGTTTAAAATTCACTCCTTGCTTCTATGTTTAGAGATATAAATATAACTATATAAGTTATACATTATAAGTAGGTATAAGAATTACTTTTTTTTAAAAATGATATCTTTGTATTCCATATTTTTGCTATTCGGAGCACTTATCTATGATATTCACATAGGCATATTTTTGGCCACGTTTTGACTGAAAGCTGATATCTCATTGGATCCATATTTTAAAAAAATCGTTTAATAAGTAGGACACCTTTTTAAAACTAAAATTTCATCCTCACATTGAACTTGAGGACGTCTAAAAGCCCACACGTCATGGTCCATATTTATTCATTCTTGCCAATGTTTATTGATAGTAAATCTAACTGATGGTAGATAACTCCATGTCAAGTATGTTATTACATTAAAAGACGATTTACACGAGGTACGACTTTAATTCTTTTAGGTACGGTGAGTGAGGCAATTTAATATGAGCTCCCGGCGTATTACATGTTTTCTGACCAATTTTATAAAATTCATTAAGTAGTTCTATTGAAGGTATTGATATTTCTCGATATTCTTTAGTACGTATTGAGTTTAAAATTTACTCGTAAAGATGATGTGGTATGAGTTACAGCGTGATAAATAAAATGACCACCATGACACGAAGAAAACCAAATATTACCAAAATAAAATAAATAAATACAGCTTTGAGCTTTGTATGTTAATTTTTTGAAAATCATTCAAATCAAAGCTATCAATCACTGTAAGAGATTTTTTTTAAATTAAAGACTTCCTTCTCCCTTTTACAATTTAAAAAAAAATTTTCTAGGACTGACAGCTTTAGAAATAAGACAAGATAACGCATTAATTATAATCAATATCCATTATAATCAATATCCATTATAATCAATATCCATTATAATCAATATCCATTATAATCAATATCCATTATAATCAATATCCATTATAATCAATATCCATTATAATCAATATCCATTATAATCAATATCCATTATAATCAATATCCATTATAATCAATATCCATTATAATCAATATCCATTATAATCAATATCCATTATAATCAATATCCATTATAATCAATATCCATTATAATCAATATCCATTATAATCAATATCCATTATAATCAATATCCATTATAATCAATATCCATTATAATCAATATCCATTATAATCAATATCCATTATAATCAATATCCATTATAATCAATATCCATTATAATCAATATCCATTATAATCAATATCCATTATAATCAATATCCATTATAATCAATATCCATTATAATCAATATCCATTATAATCAATATCCATTATAATCAATATCCATTATAATCAATATCCATTATAATCAATATCCATTATAATCAATATCCATTATAATCAATATCCATTATAATCAATATCCATTATAATCAATATCCATTATAATCAATATCCATTATAATCAATATCCATTATAATCAATATCCATTATAATCAATATCCATTATAATCAATATCCATTATAATCAATATCCATTATAATCAATATCCATTATAATCAATATCCATTATAATCAATATCCATTATAATCAATATCCATTATAATCAATATCCATTATAATCAATATCCATTATAATCAATATCCATTATAATCAATATCCATTATAATCAATATCCATTATAATCAATATCCATTATAATCAATATCCATTATAATCAATATCCATTATAATCAATATCCATTATAATCAATATCCATTATAACCCCTTAAAAACTTTGTCAGAGGTATAATGATGTAAGAAACTAAAAACTGAGATTTTCTTAAAACGCTGCAAAGTTTGACATTCTTAATTTTGGATTTAGTAAAATGCATGTTATTTTGGACATAATCAGCTATAAATGAACACATCTTTCTTTAATTTTGAGCAAATGTATGTGTCCACCCAGCTCTGATGGGTACCCGACATCATTTGGGAAGGTAAAGGTGGCTGGGCATTGTGCTAGCCTCAAAATACCTTCGTACAGAAACTAATGAACACTAGTCACTGGCCACATGGACATGGAAATGGACAAAAAAGAATACTGAAGTTTAAAAAATATATTATATATATACACACTCTTTATAATCAAAACTCTTATCCAGGTTTGTTGGTTAGGTGATATGCTGAATTTGATTGCTGTAGTTAGGCTGCACATTTTTAAAAGAAATTGTCAATATCTCCACCGCCCTCTCCCCTCTTTATTTTGTCCCTCCACGAGGTCCCGCATGAATTTGTTAAATTTCAGCTCACCTTCGATCTAAATTTAGCGTGCCTCTTTCTAAAATAGTTGGTCATTGTTCAAGTTAGTAGAGTTATTGCTTTTTAAGTAATGTCAGTTCAAGTCAAAGCCAAAATGTTTTTATTTTAATAATTAATTGGTTTTTAAAGGTTTTGATAATATGTTTTCAAAAATAAGAATTTGTGCCATTTCTAAATGTTTCAGATAATAGATTTATTGGTTTAGATTTAAATTCATATATTTAAATATCTCATATCTTATAGTTTTATATAGGTTTTCTCAAATGATTTTTAGTTTAGATCTTAGCAATAGCTTAAATGTGAAATATAATAATCGCAGAAATTTGACTTTAAGTTGATATTTTTACCTATGAAAATCGGAAAATTTTATTTCTTCACAAAGTTTAAAAGTTTGTAGGAGACGTTACACAGAAATATCAATTTAATGCACGACTCTCCATTTATAAATACTGGAGTGCGTTTTGTGGATCGCTATTTCTAGGTCATTTTTATATAGCTTATAGACTTGTGCATTATGATATTGTGTTCATAGAGAAGTTCAGAAGTGAACATTTTGTATATGTTAATTTCAGAACATTTTTAAATATCTTAAAAATCATAATCATACTCGTATCTCAAATTATAATTAACATACCACTAGTTATTAGGAGCAATATGTGTACTAATATAATTTTGTTTTCAATATCTTTGCTGTAAGCCATCAAAAGGATAATGTATTTTTATTTGTGTTAGTGTGTATGTAACTGAATATTAAAAATACCCTAAATATTAATAACTACTGTATCTAAATTGTAAGTAATATATAAAATATCTAAACTTTGGTTTAATCGATAGATGTAAAGAATGTGTTTCTCATAAATTCTTTATCGGTTGCATCCCTTTAAATCACTAGAAGAAAATGAAGAGAAAGACTGCGATTATTTAATCAGAATTTCAGTAGCGTAGGATTTAATCGATGAGGTTTTGTTAATATTTTATATATAGAAAGATTGCAGTCATATCTTAGCAAAGCGCTTTCTTTAAAGAAAAAAAATTGGAACAAAAGAATGTTGTGGACAAGGTCAGAAAAACATTCAATATTAAGCCTTAAGTCGCCTAAACAATTCTAGCTGTTCTTAATGACATTCTCAAAACATTCAACATTAAGACTTGAGTCGCCAAGACAATTATTGCTGTTCTTAATGACATTCTCTGAGGAGTCTCACAACATTCAGTTATGTTATTTAACGCCTACGCACTAAAATTCATTTTTTTATATTTTCCAAGTTTGGATTTAACTTTTGTAATATTCAGTTCATTAAGTTGATTTTTAATGCTCCAAACATTGTTTGTAAATTATATTTGAAATAATGAACATTTTTGCCGATACTTAACGACTTTACTGACACTCTCTGAAATGTATGCCTTGATGTCGTTTTGCGATTTTTGCTAAGTGTTACTAACTTTTCGAGAATTAACGATTGAATTTGTTTGAAAACTAGCTCTTTCATCTGCCTTGACAAGTTGAGGACTGTTGTTGCATTTAATTATTTAGAAATATATAACATTCAGGAATGGAAAAACCCGAGGGAAAAAAGAAACTTTTCTATTTCTGGTTGGATACCTTTGAAACAAAATTATATATTAAAAACATTTGTTTTAATGAAAACTACTGAACTAAATGATCATAAAAATCCACAAAGTTGTTTGTTGTTTTTTTAACTGAATATTGATATTTGATATTTGTTTTTAACTTGAAGTGAACGCACTGAACCCTTCCTTTTAATGTTGCCGTTAAGCAATCGCGATAAAAATACCCAAGAAGCAATAACGTGGGTAGTTCTTTTACCGTAGCAAAAGCGAAATGATTAGATTTCGATCGATACTATGGTTCTCAGGTCAGTGATGTTTTAGCTGTTTTGAAATCATCAAAAATTTAAACATTGAAGGTTTTAAAACATCGCCTAAAATTAACCATCCTTTTTTTTATCAAACGAACTTGAGATTGCCATTAATCAGCATGTTGAATTGATTCAGTCTTGAAATTATTTTTATCAAGATTTTTTAAATAAAAAATACCCTCTTACAGTTCGTTTTATTTAGCAATTTCATTATCAGATAACCTGAAGTCTTGAGCAAAATATCCAGCATCAATCAGATAAATAAGTTCCCAACTAACCTCATGTTTTTGTGTTTGATAAGTTGCTAGGCGACCATACGATCAATAAGACACTTTTTGTAACAAAATATCTTTATAAATGTATTTCAAAAATCGTTTGTCGTTGAAGTCATATAATACATCTAGACTCGCATATTTAGATTTACGAAACGTTTTGTGTAATCGCTTTAAAAGTTAAGTCAAGGCGATGTACTTAGTAGATAAATTCTCCTGGTATATTAATATTTTTTTAAGCCTAGCTAATGTTGAGATCTTGAAGGCACAAACAAGCGAAAGAGAACGACAGTCTTTTTTTCAGATCATAAAAGGAAACAGACTTTCCATGAAATTGATAGTTTCTGGTTTGGAATTTAAGTCTCATTTCAGAGACATGAATGGGTGTGTTTCTTATTGCTTGGCTAATTCATCTTGTGTAAGTGGCAACTTTAGAATCTCAACTGGGGAGTGTTCATTGTTTGAATTAAATAGTTGGGAGACTGAGTTCAACATTGTTTCGGACACTGATAACATTATTCTACAAAAAATGGGAGAAACTTTTGAAACTCATGGAGAATGGACTTTGGTTTTCAGGTGAGTATGTTATGGTTTATCTATTTAATGTTTTGTTAATTCGATCTTACACATTTATTTCTGGTGAGGCTCAAAAGGAAATATACAGTTAAATTTACTGTACAATAAAGTATTACATTTTACAATGTTTATTCCATATATTAAAATTCGACTTTGCAAAATTTTGTTTGTAATATTTTTCCTCAAATTAAAAAAAAAGCATTAGCTTCCAAATAATTTATTTCATAGAAAAAATATGTTAAATAAAATTATAAAGGATTTGATCATTATCTCCAATTCGCGGTGGTCGAGTGTCAAGAATTTGTTCCCGGGACCTAGGGCGTCCCCGAGTCACCCAGCTCCGAATGGGTACCTAACACTAGTTAGGCAGCTGGGCAATGCGTGGAACCCACAAAGCCGTGGCTTGTGAACGCTGCATCACTTGCCAACAGATCATCTGTCATGGTCTGTGGACGCAATTATCTTCTGCATAGAAGGAGCGTCTGTATAGATAAGATAAGATAAGACAATTCTCATATTTTTACATACTACTAACAAAAATACTCATAGCCTGTTATAACTTCTGTGCAAACGAATACATTAGATCTATTTGTCCAATATTTCTAAATTTATGTTGAGCAAATTAGATTAAAACCATAAATAACACATTTTAAAAACATTGAAACAATGTATAGAAAAATGTCTGAAGAAATGAGGGAAAGCAGAGAAATGAATTCTTTGTTATATTTTATTCGTAGTGTTAACTTGCACGGTATCATACCGTGTAAGTTATTTTTTTTCTAAGTTGCACGGTATTTACGCATGCGCAGAGACGGTTTTGTAGTCACTTATTTGTAAGTTTTTAAAATGTACATTAAGTACCGAACTTCCGTGGTCTCACAATAGAGAGTTGGACTAGAGTACGTAATGTAGAAGAACAGGCATGGGTTCAATTTTCGGTTGAGACTAATATTTTTTCTTTTTTTTACAATTCTTAAATTCTTATAATTACGATTAAATTAGATCTTTTACTTTTAGGGTCAGGGTTAGAGTTAGTTGTCTATTTTTTCCACTAAAATAGAAAAACAAAAATATGGAAATCAATTAAAAATTCTTATTATAATTACGATTAAATTAGATCTTTTAGTTTTAGGGTCAAGGTTAGGGCTAGGGTTAGTTGTCTATTTTTTACATTAAAATAGAAAAACAAATACAGGGACTAAAACTAATTAAATCAATTTAACATTCTTATAATTACAATTATATTGTAATTATTAGTTTTAGGGTCAGGGTTAGGTTTAGTTGTCTATTTTTTACATTAAAACTAAACATTACCGTACCGTGCAAGTTATTTTTTTACTAACTTACACGGTATCATACCGTGCAAGTTATTTTTTTACTAACTTACACGGTATCATACCGTGCAAGTTAACGGCACCTATTTTATTTTTAGTCTTATAATACACAAAGATAAATATTCGAATGGATTTTCCTAAACAGTGTTTATTTTATTGTAACAGGTTATTTTTAAAGATAAACATTGTCAATGTAATATTTTTCTGCCATTAGCTTGATATTTATTTTGGCTTTCTTATTTTTTATCTATTGACGAGCAACCAAGCCCGTCCAAGGACGTTCGCGATCGTTCGGTGGCATGTTGTAACTCCCCTTCAACAGCCGTCTCGACCGGCATACATGTGCATCACGTCAGAAATACTATTCATTATAGTTAAAATAAATAACTCGTAAATCCCAACGCGTATAACTCAAAATAATGTCTTGGAAGAAATACTGCACCAAAAATAACTCGTTTTGAACGTCCGCGTAAACTTGATATGATTGGCTGCAGGAGTCATGTGTGTTTCAGAGACCAATCGCTATCGATGACCGGACAGAACTTAGCCTTTTATTATATAGGATGTATTCGATCATTGAGATATTTCTTTATATTAATGAAAAAATGTTGGTATTTTCTAAGAGCTTAAAACTAAAATTTAAAAAATGTATAATTTATAAGTTGGAAATTTACTCTGCTGGAGTCCAAATCAATTTCAAAATATCAAAACCGTCATTACCTATAAGATTGCATTTTTAGACCATATATGTAGAAATAAGTGTCTAAACTTTAATTATTGAATTACTTGAACAATCGAGTTAACAATAATAATTTTATCGCAGTTTTGTTTCTTGGATAATTACTGTACGAACATCTGTCATGGCAAATACAGCATTTAAAAGTGAAATTAGGATAAAGGGGCAAAAATCTATAAAAAATATCATCTTTTAAATATTAAGGTGCCATAATATCTGAAGAAAGCTAAGAGGCAGAAATGTTTGCCAGAACCGTTCAGAAATGTTTGCCCGAACCGTTCAGAAATGTTTGCCAGAACAGTTCAGAAATGTTTGCCCGAACCGTTCAGAAATGTTTGCCAGAACCGTCCAGAAATGTTTGCCAGAACAGTTCAGAAATGTTTGCCAGAACCGTCCATAAATGTTTGCAAGAACCGTTCAGAAATGTTTGCCAGAACCATTCAGACAACCGTAGCGCTATGCAAACGTAAACACATCTGGACAGGCAAGAAAATCTCTCTCCGTTCAAAGATCCGGTTAATGCTCTCTATATGCAAACGTAAACACATCTGGACAAGCAAGAAAATATATCTCCGTTCAAAGATCAGGTTAATGGTCTCTCTGGCGACGTCCGTCTTCATATTTGGATGAGAAACCTGGACGCTCACAGCATTCGTCCAAAAAGATCAGTTCGCTAGAAATGACATGTTTCCGCAAGACATTGAACATCTCTTACACTGAGCATATCACCAATGAAATAGTAAACAATAACAAAACTGACGTCATTGGTCCATACGAGGAAATTATCCACTCAATAATGAAATAGGAGCTAAGATGATATGGACTCTTTGCATGAAATATAATGCAAGGCATAGTCCGTGATGAAGAACAAGAGGCCGAAAAAAGAAGAGATGGGAGGACAACATCAAAGAGGGGACCGGCCTGCCGTTCATCAACTCCCATGGGTCAGCACATGACGGGACGAATGGCGTGAAATAATGAACAGTCTGCAATTCTCCACAGATGATCCATCCAAGGTATAAGGGATAAGAAAACTAAGATGAATTGACTCTTAAATGTAACATTTACTCAGACTGGTTTGAATGTGTTATTAGCTAGTACTAACTATTCCTAAAAATGTTTTGAAGTAAATAACCTGCGTTTTGGGGGTGTCTTCTTATCTTTGACCTATAATGCCCTCGACTATTATAACAAAATGTATAATTTGGATAATTTGTGTGCATGCTTGAAGCAGAAACTATTTAATGAACTTTTCATCTCTGACAGGGGTGTAGCAAATATCAACAAGCCTGTGTATGATGCCTACATTGACACATCACTCTACAATGACCAGCCTCTTACTCCAATGTACCCAATAGGATGTCTGCGACTGGACACGAATCTCTTATGTGATCAACACTTTCGTAGCAAATTGCTCAATAGCTGGGCAAATCTAAACATAACTGAGGTATTAAAACAAAAATTATGATAATGATTGATGCATTTTTATTTTATTGATTGTAAAAAATTATAAACTAGTTTTATTATTTTATTTTTTTTTAAATACAGCAAACTTAATTTTTTCTATTCGATATAACGAACATTATTGAAAAATTAAAAATATTTTAAAAATATCGACATTTAATTTACTAAATCTTGTTGAAGCATTTTTTGTGAATGTAAATAAATATGTCTAAATTACTTTAAAATTGGCATTTTTATTTTTGAATTTTTAGGTCAAGTTTACGGTGTACAAAGATGGATTCCTTCAAAAGTTTATTCTATTTAACGGTACTTCTTCGTCGTTTCTCACCTGGTTCTCGTCTGCTAATTTAATAAAAAGCTCGTGGGATGACCTATCAATGTCACCTAATGCCGCCTTCAGTATTTTTGGCCCAAAATATCTGATCTCCAAACGCAGGTTCTACATTGAGTATAACATCCATTCTGGTTGCGATGGCGACAGAAGTTGGTTCGTCTGTGTTGACCAGGTGAACGACGGGTGTCCATGGGGAAGGCCAGTGCCAAATTTTCCGCGATTTCTTTTTTCGTCCACAAATACCATGGCATACAATAAGGACATGTTGTTAGCCGATGTAATCGCAATTTTCATTAAATTTTGATGCTAAACGATAATAACAAATTAACATATAATTTAAAGTAACACAATAATTACTTGCCTAAATGAGGAGCTGGTCGTCAGAATGTTGTTCTATTTCTCCCTCCAAATGATTGATTCAATAATCAATGTTGTCCAGACAAATCTCAACTTTCAAGTTTTTTAAATAAAATTTTGTCAATTGTAAGCTGTGTACTATTTGCAGAAAATTAGAAATAATCTAACGAAATAAGTTATACAACCGTCATACAACTGTTATTTTATTCCTCCCATCGCTATGAGACGTTGGGGAGTTATTGAGAACACAACCACATCGTGTTTTAGCTTAAAATGTTAAAATATACAAATTTTAACGAGCCACGGGCCTAATTTGTAGTTGTTCCCTTTTACGGGTATTAGCAACATAAAATGTATTTTAAACCTTAGCTACTGGGCTAATAGATAGATCTTAAAAACTTGTTAAATTAACACTATATCATATTTATTGTTTTGATTAAACAATTTTTGTGTATCTTGTACTTGTATTTTATATGAAAAGTTTATTGTCTATAGTAAAATATTATAGGACATTGAACTCCTATTCCATTATTTATGGTAAGGGGGAGGGGTGTTTTTTTATATCAAAGACATATCTCTATTATGATCCAGCATAAAATCTACAGTGGTTTTGAAATTTAAATCTTCCACTGTTTATGCCCCTGGAGGCGTCAATGCAAAATGTTTATATATAAGCTTTTTAAATAGTATTTAAACATTGGCTACAGCACTATTTATTCGATTGGCATGAAACTTTTGGATGTTTTTGACTACATTTTTGCAAAGAGTTATGGCATTTTTAAAAAAATTTAAATTAACATTAATAGGGGACCGGGGCCCAAAATTTTGTTTTTTCCTTTTATGGGCTAATTGTTTTTGAACCATTTTCTACTGTGTTATTGGAATCAAACTTAGTATATAAGAAAGTATGGGCGCATTAAAAAAATAAAGGGGTTTTAAACCTGATGTACATTCTTTTAGGGTCATGGTCCTAACATATTTCTTTCGTAAACTTTCAAGACTTCATTCATTCCCCATTCGATTTTACATGATATGGACACATATTGACACTGATCTCCATCATGATCCCGACTGGAATCTGCAGGGTTTGGAACTTTACATCTTACACCGCCATGGCCCGGGGGCACTGATATCATTTAATATAACTATAAAAATATCATGTTAATAATCCAATCCCCGCGAAATTTTGGGAAGTTGTTGGGTACCCACCCGCGAAAAAAAAATCCACTCATTTTTGTCGGTGGCCAAAACACGTTTCTGTTTTTTTCACTATTTGATCTATATAAGAATTATTTTAAACTAGATACGACCCGCGGCGTAGCATACGCCTCAGACTTGCTCATCATAGATAGTGCAAAGAACGGGGTTGGGGTGTTAGAGTACGGACACAAACAGCAGCGCGAAGTAATGAAAAAATAGCGAGTTCACGTAGAGACATGCACACCGATGTTGTTACCCGCCCCCCCCTTTTTTTATTACTACCATCCCTTAAACACAATAGCGGGATCTATATATGCCTTATAAAAATATAATTAATCGAAATCAATCAATTAAATATTTACGCGATTAATCGAACACATGTTTTAAAAATCAGTACAAGCCCTAGAAATGTATTATTATATTGTTTCCTCAAAACATTGAGTTAAGCTTATAAGTATTCAACGTAAACACATAATATACATTTTTTAGATGATTTGAATTATCTTTTATTAAGTTGTTTAACTATTTTAACTGTTAAATACTTTTATTATTTTAAAACTTTAAAAAATAAAACGAACGTTTAAAAAAATATTTGACATTGCTTGTTTTCTACTTTGTTTACTGTTATCACAGAAATATAACTCCACTAATTTAGAAATCGAAACAGTTTTGTTTCTAAAATGTGTTTTAAGCCCAACCTTGAAACACTAGAGGATAGAAGAACCAAGAGCAAAGTAGTAATCATACATAAAGCAATTAATTCTAATTTAGAAATACAACACAAAGATAACTTAATACAACCCTCAGATAGACATAAGGATAAAAACACCTTTCTTATTCCGTATGCAAGAACAAACACATACAAGTTTCTCCTTCTTCCCGTCCGGAATTCGGGCGTGGAATGGATTGCCTGAAGAATCCAGGAAAACCAACACTTTATCAACATTTAAATCTCTAATAAAAATGCAGGACTAAACACAAACCATAGATAAGCGTAGGATGCAATAATCTTCTGTATAGAAGGAGCGTCTGTAAACAGATAAGATAAGATAAGATAAGATAAGATATTTCTTTGCAAATTGTTTTAGGATCAAAATATTATGAAACTAGAAAAATACCTGCACTTTGTAGCGGAAGTGTGCTGACCCTTTATCCAAGTATTAGTTGATGGTTGATTACAATTTTTTTGCCAAGTTAAATTAGATTCATCTATTTACACATAGTTAAAATCTTATGAGAAACAGAGATATGCCATTTTACCGCGTGAGTTGTTTTCACTTAATGCAGTGCCTTTTAACATAATCTTACTATTTAAAAGATATGATTTATTAAATAATAATTCTTGCCGACCATAATAACTAAATCTACAATTTCATTCCCACTTGTACAAAATTAACATAACTTACAGGTTTTCCGAAAGAGCTCTACCACCCTCGTCACTCAAAAATTTAATATATAATTACGAAACTGCATCGTATCACAATTGTAAGTTATATAATATTTGTAACCACGTCTATGAGATAAAGAACATGTGGCACTATCCCTTTAAACGGCAAAAGCTAAGTGAATCATAGCGCAAATAAACAAAATTATAAATGTACTTTCTAAATTATTTTTTTTTAAAAATGATATAAAAAAATGTGCACACCATATTTAGACAATATAGAAAGCTGGCCGCATAAAATAAAGTCTTGTTATAAAGTAAATGTACTGGACCAAAATAACTCCTCCTTTTGACGTATTCACAATTGTTTTCACAGGGAAATAATATTTAACATTTTTATGTCTCTATATTTTACGATTTATAAGCAATGTGTATAATTTCAAAAAGGAATCATTTTTTTTGTTCCCTATTTCGGATAAGGCATCATATTTTGTAAATTATATTCAATGCACACACACACACACCAGATTTTATATCTGAAAAATGAAAAAAAAAGATTCAACCGTCTGTTCATAAGTGCATCTTAAAAATGATTAGAAGGCAAATTTAGAAATGGCCTATGCTATTCTGAATACAAAGGAATGAACATAAAAACATATTCAATTCGCAATTCATATTAATTAAGCGTTTTCAGGATCACTTCATTAAATTTAGTCAAGTTTTGTTAATAAATTTGGTATCGAAAGTTTATAATGTATAGTGTATATAAAGCTTAAGTAAATTGTTTTAAAGTGTAAGTTTATTTGACATAGGCCATCACTTTCAACATAAAATAAACTCGCTACATCTATGGTTTTGAATTAAATGTCGAGTTATGAATTAAAATTTTTTAAATCCCAATTTTACTCATTGCATGTAAAATATTCATTCAATGCATCGTGAAAATAATTGAAATAAAATAATTTAAACGCATATGTAATATATAAAGCTCAGTTGACATTTTTATGTTTGTTTGTTTGTATCCATCAACAAAAGTCCACTGCTTTTTTGACATTTTCCAAAAAATCTCTGCCACTGTCGTCTCTAAATAAGCTCTTATATATTTACGACACTGCATCGTAACACAATTGTAATTAATACAATATTTGCAACAGCGTCTCTGAGATAAAGATAATAAAGATAAATAAAGAAATTAGGCTATATTAATAATTTAAAAAAACAAAAAAACAAATCAATTTTATGTTAAAAACACATTTGAAACCATGACAATAATTGATTTTAAAAATGACCTATGTTAATCCATCATCAAAGTAATGAACATAACATATTCAATTCGCAATACAAAATAATTAAGCGTTTTCAGGATCACTTTATTTAGTTTAATTTACTTATGTTAATAAGTCGGTAGCCTAAGTTTAAATAGTATGAGTGTATAGGTTATGTAAAAGACAACAGCTTATGTAAAAGACAAACAAAATATAAATGTTATATTAATAGGACACAGCTAAATTTAAGATGCGTACACGAAAATGTGCGCACAGTAATCAGGCGATAAAAGATTTTAAAACTTGCACCGCTAAAAATGAAGCCTTGAAAAAAATACTGACACAATTATTACATAAATCGGTTTTTCATTAAATGTCGAGTTATGGAACATAAAATAATTAAAACAAATTCGCAATTAAATTTAAACGTGTAAACAATTAAATCTAATGCATCGTTTGGCAGTTGTAATTAAATATGTTTACGTGTCTATCTAATATATAGAAAGTAACAGTAAAGAAGATGACAATTCTTTGTACTACACAGCTCAAATTATGAAGCGCACACGAAAATGTGCGCACCGTAATTAGACATTATAATATTTTTTCAAATGCGCACGGCTGAAAATAAAGTATTGGCATTGGGGAAAAAAAACGTCACCAAAAGTAACTCGCTTTGAACGGCATTTGAACGTCCGCGTAAATTTGTTCAATACAGAAATGAGGTTAAATTTTTTATTCTTTGTCTCTGCATTTTCTGATTATTTAATTTACGGCATTCGGGCAAAAGGGACAATTACAAAAACTAACTTAAAACCACCTTCAGGGTAAAAGTAACCGCCCTGCCAAATTTGGTCCCCGTCCGTCATTTGGTTTTTCCGTGATTGTCTAACAGAAAGTCGAAAAGTGAAACATACAAACATACAAACATACAAACATACAAACATACAAACATACAAACATACAAACATACAAACATTTGAGCTTTATATATTAGATAACAGTAATCTAAAATTTTTGAATATACATGTATGTGTAAACACTATATATTATTGTATAGTAATTTCTGTTAATATTTTAGTTTGATTTTAAATCAGCTGTTCATGATAATGAAGGCTTTTTATTATTGTTGTTATAGTTATAAATGTTAGTCTGTTAATAATCAGGTTGACACAATGGTGTTGAACAGAGAGGCAATCATTACATAAAATAATATTAACTAGTTATTTTTTGCGATCATGAAAACAATAATTAACAAGAAACAAAGTTTAGTACAAATATGTCACAAGAGAAATTTAATCTCCGCCTGACACATTTATAACTTGCAATTTGTTAGTATTTTGTTTTAAACAATTTGTATCCCTTGTTATATCTACAAGAATATGAGAACGAGACTATTATACGCCTAACAGGTGCGCAAAGTAACGAGTTCTTGTTTAATTGTGACTTTTTGTGTATTGGATTTATTTTCTTATTATTTCTGCATCTGAATCTTCATTGAATTCTTGCATCGGAGGGGCTACATTTGTCACACATAAAAATTTTGGATTGCTTCTGTTTTGACAGATTTTCGAGGCGAATTTTCACGCCTTTGACCGGCTACGATATCAGCCATTTTTTAAAAACCCTTATATTAACTTCACTGTCTTGTCTCTCTGTCGTGGTACCGCCCGTCCGCGGCAAGACAAAAGTAAAAAATGACCCATTTTACATAATCCTATCGAGCTGAAATTTTGCACTTAGACTTGTGTCACCTAACAAGGCATTGTAGCAAAAATTCAGATCGATCGAATATACTGTAATTAAATTAATGGATTTTTAGTTTATCGCTATATAGCATGTATAGTCGTCTGCTATAGTTGACCTCCACGAGTCACTGGTTTCACTCCAGCCCTCGAAGTCACACGGTTCTGTCACGGTATGTCACGTGGTGCGTATTATATTGAACATAATCAACGCTTTTAGTTATGTCTCATATATAAGGGATTTATAGTCAAAAACTTTGTTTTTAACGGGTTGTTTAATTTTTGAATTTACAGCAATGCACGGAAAAGCCGATTAAGTGGACAATAGCACGGCCCAACAGCACATAATTGGATGACTAATTCTCTACACAGGCAATCGTCTATTGTCAATGAATATAAAGCGTACGTGCTTGACATCTTACCTTCTGTGAAGATTTTAAAATATTTGTAATGGCAGAAATCGTCCTCGGAAGCGAAACTCCCGTGGAGGCAGAAGAAAACAAAGACGAATTCCTTCCCTGTTCTCTCAACAAAATTTTACATCAGAATTTTAAAACGTTAAAGACTTTAATCAACAATCTTCTAAAACCTCTCCAAACTTTAAAGAAAGACGTCTTTGCTACATATAAGAGATATTCGAAATGAGATTATACATGTTTATCATGGTTTAAATTTTTTAGCATAGAGAGAGAGGGGGTAAGGGCGTATCTCTTGCTCACTCTACTACAAAAACAAAGATTGAGTACTTCTGTTTTCGTTCATCAATTATAATTTACGGTAAATATGCTTAAAGGCCTCACGTTTCAACGCGATACTGGATCTTATTCCGCTTGCAATAATTGATATAGTATTGTCTCTGGTCTAACAGCAATTCTTTATGTTTAGCTTTAAACAAATAAGTTCATTAAACAAAGGCTTTCTACAGGATATTATTTTATTCAATAGCTGAAGGCTTACGTATACTTTCATGCGGTTTAGCTAAAGAGCGCCATTTAATAAAAAAGATAATGTAAAAAACAAAGTTTTTGACTATAAATCATTTATATACGAGACATAAATAAAAGAATATTCATTATAATACGAAGCGCACGGCAATCCAAAAAATCCAAAATTTTAGTTATGTCTCGTAAAACATGTTTAATATAATGCGCAGTGATCGGGAATATGTTTTTAAAAATTATCGTCCATATAATAAGCACCGAAAATTGCGCAACAGGATAGTATTACAAAGGTCGTTCAATATAATACGCACCGCCACATCCTATCTCAAAAAATAACATGATATATAGAGATAAATATAATAATCTAAAAATTCAATAATTTAATTACAGTACAAGCGATCGATCTGTAATTTTGAAACATCATTTTTATCCTCGGCACAAAACTGCCTGCAAAATTTCAGCTCGCTAGCTTACGAGGAAGTGGGTTAAAAATCGATCCAAAGTTTTTTCGACAAAAAGCAAGCAACAGAACAGACACCACGAGTTAATATAAATGATTTTAAAAAGGGTCGTTCAAAGCCATTCACATAAAATTTGTTTTCAAGAAATATCTTTATTCTTTTACGTGTAACTAAAACATTGTGTATAAATGAACATTGAAAAGATTAAAGCACGAAGAGAATTATATTTAAAAAATAGTTTATTTATTTTTATAGATATGCAATTCGAGTATAATTTAATATGTTCCACTGAATTTTCTAAACAATATTATTAAATCTTACTCGTAGACTTCTATCATGCAATATGCACTGGCGTTTTTTGTCTATGTTTACGTTTGCATGCTCATTTCGAATTGGAGAATACTAGCGACACAACAGGATCAAAGAGTTAATTTTCAGTTTCTAAAGGGAAAATTTCTGTTTTTTTAAAGAGGCATTTTCAAGTTTGACATTTCTCTCTTATTTCAGTGATAGGAACGGATGTGTTTCTCATTGTCTGAATAACCCGACTTGTAAAAGTGCCAACTTAAGAATCTCCACTGGGGAGTTTTCATTGTTTGGATTTAACTGCTGGGGAAATGGAGAATAGACAATGGTTTTCGGGTTAAAATGAATTGTATTTTCTCGTAATTGTTTTTCATTTTAATTTGTAGTTTATGTGAATTTGACATATAAGAAAAGTAAAATTTAAATTAAATCAGTTTTGAAATTAATTTAAGAAACACTGATAATTTTAACTGACATTTGATCAACCAATCCTTATCCAAGATGGCATGGTTCGGTCATGTACTGCGACATAAACGCTGACAAAAATTATCCTTCAAGGCACTGTAGAAGGCGGCGGCGAAGCAGTCGACAACGGAGAATCTGGCTGGACAACATAAAGGAATGTACATGGATGAAATTGCATGAATTATTGGCCGCCGCTGAAAATAGGCATATGTGGAGATCGTTATCTGTTGATGTGTCCATGCGCTCCCCCCCCCCAACGACCGCAACGGTCACGGGACTGATGATGATGATCCAATAGGGGCCTAGCAAATCTCAACAAAACTGTGTATGACTTATACAATAACACATCACTGTACCATGACCAGCCTCTAAGTCCCATGTACCCAATAGGATGTCTGCGACTGGACACGAATCTCACGTGTGACCACCACTTCCGTAGCAAACTTCTCAACAACTGGTTGAACCTGAACATTAAAGAGTAATGTAAACATAATATGTGTATCAATATAGTGTTGTTTTAATTTATAATAATAATAATGATAATAACTTTATTATTTATGTAGTACATAACCCCGGCAAGCAGATGGGCTCAAAACGCTTCACATAAAAAGATCGATCACACATAAAAGTAATTATAAAAATGTTGATGAATGCCTAACGCTAAGAAAGTCAACCGCTGACCTGGAGAGAGATGAGCGCCGTCAAGGTTTACTAAGCCCGAGAATGTTGTAATTGAAACATTAGACCCCCTACGACCACGAAAAAAGTTTATGGGATAAAAAAAAAGAGTTTTATATTCATTCAACGGTCTGTCAACGCAAAGCCTGGTTTGTTTTCCTGGATTTTTATAAAATTATAACAGTTTTAGCTAATATTTCCTTTGATTTTGTACAAAAAATTCTTAAATGGCAGTCTGCTAATTTTATGGGTTTTTCACATTTAAGTGTAGAAACGTGTGGTCCAAGTTTTTTTTTACAATAAAAACAAAATAGCTGAAAAAATGCAATAACTTGTCATAGGTTAAATTTCAATGTAGTTAAATAATGAAGAGAGCAACATCTTGAACGTTATGGTTAGTTAAAGCATTAAAATAAAAATTAAATGAATGTTTTGTTGTTTTTTTGTGTTGATTTCTGCAGTTGTTCACTAAAAAAACCTAATCGATACATTTTAATATTCTTTTTGACAATGGCCTTAGAATAATGTTAATCGATAAATTGATTATTTGTTTTTTAAAAAACTAACTCAGTAGTTCCAATTAAAAATGTTCCAAACATAATTTATGTAAATAATTTTCAATAAATATTTAATTTTTATTTTTGATCAATTCTTTAGATAAGGTTTTCGGTGTATAAAGATGGCATCCTCCAAAAGTTGCTTCTCTTCAACGTTTCCTCATCGAAGTCGCTCAGCTGGTTCTCGTCTGCTAACTTTATGAACAGCTCGTGGAGTGACCTCTCGAGGTCACCTATTACCTTCTTCAGTATATATGGCTATGAGCATCCTAGCTGCAAGCGCCGGTTCTACAATCAATACAGTCAACCTGGTTGCCCTATCGACAGCTGCTGGTTCGTCTGTGTTGACCTGGACTACGACTGGTGTCTGTGTTGACCAGGGCTACGACTAGTGTCTGTGTTGAACAGGGCTACGACTGGCGTCTGTGTTGACCAGTGCTACGACTAGTGTCTGTGTTGAACAGGGCTACGACTGGTGTCTGTGTTGATCAGGGCTACCAATGATGTCTGTGTTGACCAGGGCTACGACTGGTGTCTGTGTTGACCAGGGCTACGACTGGTGTCTGTGTTGACCAGGGCTACGACTGACATGGACAGATTTGTCAAACTGCATTCTTCCTATCAACCAGGCCCTCGCTATCTTATCACTGTTTATGACACGTCTAATGTTCTTGCGTGACTGGGATGAGAGAGACCGAATGCACTCAGGGCTCCTCTTTAAATAAGGGAGGGCCAAGACGCCAAATGCCACGAGCAACCTCCTTTCTTATTGGACATTACTGACTGAAGGTCGGCAACGTGAAATGCAGGTTTCGCTTCGCGGCCTTTATGCGTTTAACGGCATGTGTACAGATACACTGGGTCTCACTTATGTGACCCAGGGAATCTCAGCATTTATGTACCGTTTTAGACTAACTTCTTATTTTTATTAATTTTTTTATTGCATTTTTTAAAATTTTAGTTATTTTCCAGTTCCGATGAGATCTATTAGCATCAGGCATCAGGGTTTAACAAGGCTCATAAGATTCCTAGCAGGCATGCAGACAGACCCATGCGTGAGTTTAATTTAGGCATGGAAAACAATTATCTTTACTAGACATGTCAATGTGGGACGTTGCGAAGCCATAGGAACCACAGAATTACCACCAGTTACCCACCGCTTAATTTCAAGATATCAATCTCTTAGACACGGGTTATGTTGTATCAATATCATTTATAAATATCTCATATTTAGGTGTTGTATTATTTTTGTATCAATGTTGTATCACTTTATTGTAACAATAGGTTCTATAAATTTCTTGTATCAATATTTAATATCAACGTTGTATCAATAATTTGTATCAAAATTTTGTGTGAATATGTTTTTAAAAATATTTTGTATCAAAATGTTTTATTATTATGTTTTATTACTATTTTATCAATATCAAGTAGCAATATGTTTTATCAATATGATGTATTAATATCTTGTTTCAATATGTTATATCTATGCTGTATCAATATGCTGTATCAAAATTTGGTATCAATATCTTCTATCAATATGTTGTATTAATATATCACATCATTTTGTTGTATCAATAATTTGTATCAAAATGTTGTGTGAATATGTTGTAACAATATATATATCCTTATGTTGTATTAAATTGTTGTGTCAATTTGTTGTATGAATATGTTCTATCAATATGTTGTATCAATCATTTGCATCAATATTTCGTTCCAATATTGTACCGATATGTTGTATTAATATGTTGTATCAATATGCTGTACCAATTTGTTGTAACAATAGTCTCAGTGTTACGTATATAAAGTGCCTAAACGCCTCACATGTAATTTACTCTAACAGTACTCCACACCTACGCAATATCGAATGTGTTTACTTTTGAAGAGAGCATAACGTTTCTTCATGACACTGTTTCTAAATAATGTCTCAATTGTTTAAGGAAATAAAATGAATGACATCCATACTTACATTTTATTTGTTATCGAACAAAATGTATGTTCACAAAAAGAGAACCTTCAGGTAAATTTCTGAGTACAATAATTAGCAATGTAAAGACAGAAGATAATCTAGTAACTTTGTTAGAGTATAATAAAACCTGACCAATAGTTTGAAGCTACAAAGACTCTGCTTACATCGTAAGTTTGAATCCTTTCTTCACCTCCGAAAAAAACAGATTTCACCGATTGATAAGTCACAGCCACACGATCGGAAAAACAAAACCGTGTACTTGATGCAATATACCATGTTCTTTCTTTCAAATTTTTAATTACGGCAGTGTTGCTCAATTATTTTCTGTCACGTCCCCACAATAGGAAGAAGAAAAAATGTCGTGCCCCCCAGTGGCGGATTTAGGTTTGTCTGCATGGGGGGGGGCAGGAGAATTTCAGGGGGTGCCGCAAAACATTTTTTTATTCATCGACTTACACGACTTAGTGCAAATATTTGTAGGTGCTGAAAAAAAAATTCATTTGTCTAAATTGCTGGTTCTGCAATGAAGATTAGAAATTTGATTTCAGATTCAATCTTATTGCTATATTTTATGTTGAAATAAACATTTCTGCTCACTTTAAATGTGAGATTAACTTTAATAAGTTTTCATCTTAAGAGACTGCTGCAGTCTCAAATATGAAATCTAAGGTGTGTTGTTTATGTTACATACATTTTCAGAGTTGCCCTGAGTCAATTTGCTAGGAAAAAGAAACATCTATTGTATTTTCACGCATATTCCCCGCACACGCAGATAACCCGCCCACGCATATACCCCGCAGAATTTTAGATCCTGTAAAAAAATTGTGGTGTAACCCGCCACCGCTTATACCCCGCACAATCATATCACGGTGAACCACTCTAGGAGATGTACTTACCGTACTATATTTTCACAACTCTATCAATACCATGCATACAAAAATATCTCTTATTACTTAAAAAGTATTTGTTTATTTTAATAAAAATATTATAAATAATTATAAAATTATAATGTTGATATTTTATTCGATTGGCTAAACGTAAACAAGTGTGCACTATTTTTTCCGGTACACTGTACCATCAGACAACTGCAGTCGTTATACAAAACATTCGATTTACGACATGAACGAGCATTGCTTCCAAACCGGTTTAAACTGGACTATTCGATTCCGAGGTTAACCGGGGAGACACGTATAATACCAGAAGTTATACATAATCTAATTTTATATTCGTGTTTTCCAAGTAATAGTGCCATTGATGCATTATTCAGTAAAAAAAAATTCAGATACCCCGCCCACTGAGATACCCCGCAGGGGGGTGCGGGGTTTGTAAAATCTGGTATAACCCGCGGGGAATATGCGTGAAAATACGGTAGTCTTACGTAGATATGGTTAATCAATTGAATTTATGAAAATGGTAGTTAATTTGGGAGCTGTTATTTGTGACTAAATATAAATTTCTCATAATCCTTTGTGTTCACTTTCAATTGCTGAATATCCTAGCAGACTTTAACATAGAAAACTCAGCATAATAAGTTTATAGTCTTTGGGCTAAATAAAACATCTAAAATGTTTTGATAATGAGGTAGAATTTGATTACATTTTTTATATGCCTCCAATAGTTTGTTGTACTATCTGCAAGATGACTCATCAGTTTGTTCTGCTTGCCATAACTAGCAGTGACAGTAACTCAAACAAATAACTAAGTGTTAAATAATAAACGCTGCGTTGATCATTCAAAGTGCATTATTTAATATTATTTTTTGTTTACATCAAACCATTGCAATGAATTTCTTCAATATACAAACAATTGCTTTATATGCAGGAGAGTCATTTGGTCACAAATGCAAACAAAATATAATGTATTTTAAAAAAATGTTAAGGCCTAAGTAATTAAAGAAATCATTTATCATATACGTATTATATGCATATATCATATGTAGGATAAAGAGATGACAGTAATTATGAATTTAGTATCAAAGAGAACAACTTATTTTTACTAATAAAATTTTAAGAGTTACTGTTTTTAGTTGTTTTAATAGTTTTCATTAACATTTCTTTAAATTCTGTTTGGGGCCGTCCATAAATGACGTCACGCACCTAGGGGGGGAGGGGGGTCACACTTTTGTGACGTTGCGTGACGAGGGGGAGGGAGGGGGGTTGAAGAAATGTGACGTCACATCAAAAGGGTAACTTTAAATAAAACTTCCACTGAAATATTTGGTCGCTTACAATTTATTTGAATGACTTAAAAAATCAGTGCTTCTCAATGTGCTGGTCGGTAGGCCATCAGACGCTGGTTGGCGTATGCTATCAAGACACGAAAATTAAATCTAATTATAATCCTAAGTTTGAGAATCCACAAGATAACATATGAAATTGTTACACTGCGTCGTTTGATGTTGACATCAAAGCATTTGTGATCTAACCGCAGCTCCGTTTGGTTCTCTCATGCCCGTTACCACAAAATATACAAGTTTATGTATGCGTTACCCCCCCCCCAGACTCTAGGTCCTGCTCACGTGACTCGGGGATTTGGGGGAGCGTCTTTAGCCACCCCCCCCAAATGCTACTGGTGAGTTTTACAAGCATGACAAGTGTCTAAAAATGATTTGAATAGGATTATGTGTAGATATTTTAAGTCAAAACGACACGGAATATCCTTTTTCTTTAAAAGGGGAGGGGGGGGAATCTATTTGATAGAATTAAAAACGTTTTAAGTTTGATATAATTGTTCGATGGTTTTTGATAAAACGCCCCTGGCCATTCTAGTCTTCTAGATCAGTGCTTCTCAAAGTGGTGGTCCGCGGACCGATGCCAGTCCGTGGGCCATCCGCTGCCGGTCCGCAGATGTTCTCAAAAAAGGACAGAAAAAATTGTCAGTGCAGGAAAAAGTGCACCGTCCCTGGTACAATGGAAAAAATTCCTGCTGGTCCGCAATACTAAAAAGTATGAGAAGCACTGTTCTAGATATAATGGTAAAAAGAGCCCATTTAAAATTAGTCAAGTATTCATTAACTTTATTGAATGCATCAAATTCTTGACATTGCAATTCGAGAGGAGAACAAAACAACTTTTCTTCTTAGCTCAGTTTTTAAGGCATTAATTTTAAATATCACAGAAATGATACGTGATAAAGACAAGTCATGTGGATTAAGATTATTGTCACTCGTGTCAATATAAATGAAAGTAGGGTAGATTTAGGTGTCTTCATATAGTGCGTAGGTAAGAAATCTACATAGTTGTCAAATTTTTTAAAAAATGCATTTTCTGGAAGGAACCTGTTTAATAATGGGCATATGTTCCAAGCGTACACGTACACATGACGTATTTTAATATATCTAGCGGATTGTAGTGGATGTTATATGTCCCAAATGAGTCTGCATTACCCCCAAGAATTCCCTTTTTGACCCCAGTTCAGGTTATTTACCTCTGTTCGCCGACCTCTGTCTTACGGGATGCCCGTCAGTCAATTGAGGGATTTTAAAAATACATTTTAAAAATGTTATTTTTAAATAATTTTTTTTCTAAACAAAGACGTTAACCGTGATGATCAATAGTCAATGTTTAATTTGTATTCATTAAAATAAAATATAAGCTAAGGATGTTAACACAGTTCGTTTTCTGAAGGCCGGTTAAACGTTTTTTAAAAATGATTCACGCGGGTTACGATATTACAATTTAGATCTTCACTAAATAAATAATAAATACTTAAATGACAATAAAAGTGATTTGAAATATACTTATTTTCAAATAGAAAATAAAGTTGTTTTTTTTGTTTTTTTGTTTTATTTTTTTTTGTTTTGTTTTGTTGGGGGGGGGGTCAAAGATTTGTGACGTATTTTTAGAGGGGGGGGGTCTAAGTTTTTGTGACGTCGCGTGACGAGGGGGGGGGTCAAAAATCGGCAAAAATCGCGTGACGTCATTTATGGACGGCCCCTTTTTAACATCTAGTTTGGAACCATTGCCGTTAATAAATGATTTGACATCTACATTCAGAATTTCAAGAGCTTCATCGCTTCTCATTTCAACAAACTTATTTCTTCCAACATCGATCAATTGAATTGTTTTGCCAAGGCGTTGCAAGTAGTTTGATAACATGAAGATAACTTTTGTACAAATAGCATTAGAAAAACAAAAGAATATTTTGTTATTAAAACAGATAGCCCCATTGCTTCTGCTCTGACACTTCCTTTATATTCTGTTGATTTCCCTGAATCAAGTGTGGTTAGAATAGCAGAGAATGATCCGACAACTGCATGAACTGCATGCTTACGGCTTGCACATCTTGTATCAGAAAGTCGTTTCAGAGTATCTACTGTTGATTCATATTTAGATTTCTGGTGTTCTTTAGGAGTATGTAGACGTGGTAAACTAGACGTAAGGAATGCATACAATCCTAAATCTATGCCAAAAAAAACAACTGTACATCACTGTTTACAGACATTGCTTCGATTGTAACCAAATGCAAAACATGGGCACAACAATGGGTTAAAGTTTCTTTATATGTCTTTGAAAGCCACGCTTAATTCCAGAGTATGCTTGTCCTCGAGTGTGAAATCAATGGTTCGCTTATTTAGTTCTATTAAAATCTTCGCAGCAAATGCAGCAGCATTTTTTAAAATTTTAAATTTATTTTTTAAAGTCCCATAAACGGTGGTCGTAGGGAGTCCTAATGTTTCCATTAGAACCTACTAGGGGCGGT